>JAUJYS010004121.1:0-12306 GCA_033995665.1 Melogona broelemanni | reverse complement strand
GGGACCCGTACCTGTACGTTGTCATGTTCACCTTAAAAATCCCAACCTATGTCAGGCTAATTAGACATGGTCATGGTGGACTAGACATTACAAGTCCCCCTTCCTGGTGAGGGATGTATTGAAATAGAATATCTTTGTCCTCTAGGCAGTCATTCGAAGTGGCAATGGGAGTTCCATATTATGCAATGGGATCCGAAAGAAGAAAATACTCAATTTAAAAACATATAGGGATAAGGGTAAAAAATAGAACGTCACCTGCATATCAATTGGCGTACATTATTATTATTATTATTTTAATATGATGCAGGAAGTACGTTGGTCCGACCAATCCGTTGGTCTCATCGAAACAAACATTTCGAGATCAACTAATGCAGCATACATGCAGTATTGGATAGGAACGGAACGGATAAGTTCCTTTCCTAGGAACTAAGGAACAAGCAACTGTTTTTTTTTTTGAGAAACTGGAACGGGAGATCGAAGGACCGAAAAAGTTCCAGATTCTTTTTTAAAAGGCCAAATTCCAAATTACCAGGTCGCTCCCTGGTGGGGGGGGGGGCTGGTAAGCCTCCTGAACAAAAAGTACAATACCATATATTCCCGCATATACCCACATATTGCCGTAATGCTACGGCGCGGCAATTACCCCATCTAAATCTAAATCGAACTAGAAACGCCAATGACTCTTTTAATTTCTCTAGAAACTGGAACTGTTTTCTTTTTTCATCGGAGGAACTGGAGGAACTGCAACCGCGGTTCCTTTTCAAAGGGAACGAACCCAACACTGCATTCAGGTATTAGCTTATAGATACCGATTTTAATGACTTGTGGTTAAAAAGACAAGTTAAAAAGAAACGAAAGGAAAGGAGGAAAAAACGAAAGAAAATGAAAGAAAAAATTGCAATAGAATAAAAAGAATTCGCAGGAAATTCTGTGGACCTATTTGTTGCCATCGCCGCTTGCCGTCATCCGATGCGTTGTATAGCCTCACGGGTTTTTTATGCTAATGTCAAATTGGCAGGTGATCATTGAGCGTTGGCCTTGCCATCTTGTCCTGAATGGGGATGTCCCGCGGCCTTTGAAAGTGAACGTCAGCGCCGGGCATCATTGTGAGTGACCGCTTTTAAAGGTGCGTCCACACTTGTATCATGCCCGTATCAAAATGACAGAAATATTGGATCGGAGCTGTTCCCGCTAAGAGCCGGTATTTCCCCGAAACATCAAAGGATGATACTTGCTATGGATATGGGCAATGTGGACGGGCAGTATCTTTCCCGCGATCACCGTGCACATTGTAGGCAATGCTTCCAACGATCCTCGTCAACATGATTCTTTATCAGTTTTTGTTAAAATTTATACTGCGAATATGGAGGCAGAGTGGTATAAACAAAAAGTCCATGAACGTCTCAGTAATTATCAACATTACATTACTTTTGGATTTTACACATTTACTTTGGGATGGGGATTTTGATACTGCACAAACATGTGCTTGAGCAGCCATATTGGCCTCAGTTTGAATACTGGAAAACTGAAGATACGCGCGCGTAAATGATCGACGCATTTGATACGGAACAAGTTATCCTCTTGTCGCGTTTCCGTGTCATGATCGCGATCATGATACGCGCGTTTGACACAGATGTGGACGCACCTTAAGACATTCTCGTAGTAATATACAATCGCGGCGGCCTCGATGGGTGTTTTTCATTGTCTCTGGTCTACCATGCGTGCCAACAAAGCCACAAAACCAGAAAGCCCACAATTGCATCCATCCAACTTTTTTTTTTAATTTAAATTTTAAATTTTATCGCGTTGCTATGGCAAATGTCTGAGGGACACATTTTTACCAGTACCCCAGGATCGTATCCCAGGAACGCTAACCACTGCGCCACACGGCACCTCGAACACATCGTGCGCATTAAGAGAAACCATTTTTTGGTCAGTTAAGTTGCTATGCGTGTTTTCAAAAAGTTTAGCCAATTACGATTGTAACCTGAGGGTTTACTTTTCCCACAACATAAATTATTTTGCATATTGCCCCGCGGTTGATGTTTCATTCGAACCTCCCGGTTTTTCTTGTCGAAGCATAGGAGCGGCAGTCGAGGAGTATTTATAGAATGCTATAGGATCCTATATAGGACCGACAATAATATCCTATCTATCTTGAATGATCCAATTACGCGTAAGTGCTCGTACCTGTATACGCGTGTGTTAATATTTTCGCAAGATCATATCGTTGGGAAATTATTTCTTTTCCGAGGTCAGCTGATTAACAGGACAACAACATCCCTTGTTTGATCGTCACGTATGATACATTGACAACCGAGGAACTTAATTAAAAACAAAATTATCCAGAACAATTCTTGTTCACGTACATCTGCGACGACATCTACGAGTAAGCACACTTCTGGTCACAATAGGTGATTCAAAAATATAAATATATCGTATTGTACAAACGGCTATGACGATGAGGACGCTAGTCGTTCTCGAAAATTCGCCGAGAAATGTGTGTAAATCTTTAAATTTGTCACTTCGTCAATTAAAAGTTTTTTACCACATCAAACTCATCGAACGTCCACAATGCGTGATTTATTCCAGTCACAAAAGGACGTGCAGCATCACTGTGCTACACGTCAAACCCAGTCTGAACATTATTTCTGCATATCTTCAAACGTAAGAAATTAATAAGATTGTGGTAACTAAATTCTATTTGAAATGTGGAATGAAGATGAAAAAATATGATGTCCAATAGAAAATACTCTTGGATGCGTTTAACGGACATCAAATTGGCTGTCACTGTTTGAAAACAAGGCCGTACTTCTTGATGACGAAAGTGGGCTCGAATGCAGGACTTTATCCAGCGTTTCTGCAATTGTACCGGTATTGATGTGCCGAGCAGTCTGGGCAGACAGATCGATACACACCTTTCACTCGAGTCACAGCTCCGTCGGCCACTATCGCTATTTTTCAATACAAGGGGACACAATAGCTCGTCTCCAATTGCGACAATCGCGATAAACAACCGCTCGCACGCGCGTAGAGTCACACCCATAGGAGAAAAAAAATAGAAACGGGATGAAAAAAAGGAACAAAAATATATATCTAGCATCGTCAATGTCATTATCTTCATCGCGTGCCGTTGACAAGATACCTGAGGGTTTTGTGTCGTTGACTGTTTGCGTTAAAGCGCCAGGTGCGGCGGCGAACGAAAGACAATTTGTTGCGACGACAAATTGTTTGCTGGATGCCAATGATGAACTTGCAATTTTTGTATCGCTGTTGTAAGCTTTTGACGTAAAAAAAAAGTCATAAAGAAGAGTGCCATACAGTGTCTCCAAATTGAAAATGAAGCCCAAAATTAGACCTTATAGTGAAGTAAAAAAAAAAAAAAAAGTAGCGATAATACCACCTTCTAGAAAAGATGCGAATTACTTATTATTAAGTCTTTCTGTTCTGTTAATTTGTACAAACAGATTTTTTTATGCGAATACATTAAAAGAAAATAGCTTTAAAGGAAATAGCTGGATTAAGAAAATAGCTGGATTAAGAAAATAGCTGGATTAAGAAAATAGCTGGAATAAGAAAATAGCTCGATTCGGATCACCCGCAATTTCATTACGGATCGCGTTGTCCAGTGCGAACTGCGAAATCGAGGATCGAATGGCGGACACTCCATACGATTAGTGCGCATTTTCGCCGGTGGTGGTGCTGGTGTAATTTTTCGGTGATGAAGCGAAGTCTTGGCTATGGTTGAGGTGAATAAAGGCATCCAATGCACGTCACACAATTTACATGACAATAACCGTATTCGAATCGGGACTTGGTATATACTGCGTCTGCTTCGCGTTATTATTCCAATGCGTGTATTTGCATAAGAAACAGGCTGCACGAAAAGTGGCACCCAGACGATCATTGTTGCATATACGCCGTTACGGTGGCTGCATAGGTTCGAGCAAAGATTACAGTCTGCGCCACAACTTCATGTACAGTAGTTGATTTTCTTTGTAGAATATCGCTGATTAGATTTATCGAAGTTATTTTGCGCCGCTAATACGCGAGCAGCGTCGGCACTAACGGCTTTCAATCGCGGCATTACGAGAGTTTCAAAGTTGATGTCTGTGAAGAGTCAAAATAACGTAGTCAAATTGTTGACATCTTCGCGCACGCTGCGGTATTTGTATATAAATTAAGCAAATATACATACTGCTTCGAAATCCACTGATTGGCATAATACAAACCACGCATTTACTGTGTCACCGAATTACACATCTACGAGTAAAACATCCTTACGTGTACGAACCGCACAGTATAAAAATATTCAAGACAAAGTTGAAATCCGTAAGTTATAAGATCCGTTGGCAAACTTATAAGAAATTATTAAAATAATTCTTTTTACAGTCCGCTTGACATTATCAAATGTTAATAATTGTTTTGTATCTGCCTTATAATTTTCCTAACCAAGATACGAGTACAAACCTTAAAGTGCGTTTGCAAAGGGGAAACAATAGTCCTACGTTTCTGCCTATCTTCAATCACAGAACAATACAACATACAGATAAAAGCTCATCGCGCTTCAAGTTGATGGATTTTGCATATATCGCAAATGAATCGTATACATGTATACTACATAATACCCATTATAACCGAGTAACGGACCCCCTTTAATGACGTCAGACAGTGAGTGAGACGGACGCGAGGGTTGCCGATTACACTGCGTAGGATCAATAATAAAGCTCGTATATTGTTGGCCCAGACATACGAATGGCGTAAACTAATTAACGCCTCTCGTGCTACGAGTTTACGACACACTCCATACAGATCGAGTCCCCCATTCGTATATAGGCCCATCTCTTCTCATTTGGCGCCTACACGGATCTCCACGGCGCGGAAGGAATCGGAAACCGGATGACCAGTCATGCGGCAGCATCGACCAATGACATAGAAACGTAGAGTGCGAGACCGATATTCGAGTATTTTGGTTTCGCCAATGCCCAGAAACATCTCACTCCTCTTGCAGTGTACGCTAATCGATAACTGAATGATACGAGCGTAATAAGAGATTCTTTAATAAACTCATGTTTTTCAGAACACCTTACAATAGTAGGTAAACGTCGTAAGAGTTGGAAAATATGGATGATCCAAATATCTGCCAGTATACGATTAAAGTATGGCTCGTCGTAAACCCAGTCGGTATTGCAAATGGCTGCGATGCGGCGGCCCTGGGTTCGATTCCTGGCGCGGGCTTTCGTTTAATCGATTTCGAGGCGCAATCTCAAGCGCAATCGCAATCGCAGCACGAGTACAATTACTTTTAATATTTCTGTGATTTTCACTATTACAATGAACACGAGTAATAAAAATTAATAATACTGCTCAACTGGATTATATGGGCGTTAGTTAGCCAGTGTCGAGAATAGAATTCCGAAAGGCTGCAAGCCAAACGACGATTTAGCTCTTCCTGAACCGAAGAACTCATTTGGAGACAAGGTGT
The DNA here is from genome assembly GCA_033995665.1 of Melogona broelemanni. Lineage (NCBI taxonomy): Eukaryota > Metazoa > Arthropoda > Diplopoda > Chordeumatida > Chordeumatidae > Melogona > Melogona broelemanni. The sequence continues at coordinate 6,821 of JAUJYS010004121.1, read as the reverse complement.
CTCTTGTGGGAATTGAACAGGTTTCTGGCTCCGGTGCAATCCTATACATTCGGAATGATTGATGGCGCTCCAATGGTCCGTCTATATTACCTGTTTAACATATTCGACGCACCGGTGCTTCTTTATTGTTGTCCCATACTTTGTGTCCTTAAACAATCATCGGCGCGCACCCGTTGTATATAGTCGACCCATTAATAAAAAACTTCCTGTCATATTATTGTCGCGGAAAAGGCACACCCTCTGGCTACGCGAAAGAATTTAAATATGGACACACGTGCGACTGCGGCGAGGAAGCTTCGCCAACCGACGCTACTACGGGTCCACGGTCTAGAAACAGGACGCGGACCGCCATTCAATTAGACGTGGCCGACAATTTATGGACATGGCGGACACAATGTAATTTCCGGCTCAAATACTAAATGCGCGCGTCGCAGGCACTCGGAATTTCGGAGAAGATGAACTGCAAGAGATTCCCTTTCCGCGGACCGCCCTTTTGAACTTTTCTATGGCTCGGAACGCCGTATACACTACAGAGATTCAGTTGCATCGTTTATGTTGCAGTAGATCGATGATAGAAAAAAAAATCACAGACAGTTTATCCACAGATTTTCTGGACAAATTGAAAAAATCCATAAACCGCTTCCAGCACGCGTTAGTGTGGCTAATACAGAGTAGTGAAAGTACAACTTATCGGCATCAATTAAATGACGAAATGTGCGCCACCTAGTGACAAAGTGATGCGCTCTAACCAGAAAGAGACACAAATCTATTTTCATCTTAATTATTAAATTACTCTAGCATAGAGTAAGTAGCCAATACCGTTAACAATTTTTCTGGTGCAGCATCACTGAAATGGATTAGTTGCTATGCGTGTACAACACTTTATGAGGGGCAGCGAACTGCATAGTTGTGTGGTTTGTGTAGCTATAATTTTTACCGTCAGCGTCGCTGCGGTCGCTTCCGCTGATCGAGAGCGAGAGGAGGAGCGCGGTCGTCATTTTGTCCCGCGCTCCCGTGCTGGCTGGCGGAACACACGCGCGCGTTGCTACCTGGCGAGTCACTTATCGTCATCACCCTCCTGCATCCACTAATTAAAACACAACAAACGCATAAATAATGAACGAAATGCCGATGCCTAGTCTCTCCCACGGTGACCGTAAAAGGAAATGACAACGCTCGACGCTTTTAGCCGCGACACCATTGTTGGAACGCCGTTAGGTATCACGTGGACTTGAGCCAGGGCGCAAACAACACAGCCGTTGATGACGACGCGCAATATAGGATTGCAGATACACGTACTGACCGGACTACATGACACAATACTAAGCTAAGTGGTAGAGCATCCGCCGGGTCTGCAGCGATCCCGAGTTCGATCCCCGGCCCGATCATTTGTTATTTAATTCCGAGATGCTGGTAAAAAATCCACACATATTGTCATAATTACCGGCGATTGCCTCATCTAATTCTAAAATCAAAATCTAAAGGGCAGCGTTCTACCCTTCTATGTCCGAGACGCGGGTTCGATTCCCGCAAAAACCTTCGTAATTCCCGACAAAGACCTCCGGAAGTTTTTGGTAAAAAAATGTCATACCCGTGCCGGTACATTTTGAGATACACGTTAAATATCTCAGCATAGGTCAGGAGTCTAGGCTAGATCAAATTACCAGGTCGTCCTTGAGGAGGGTACTTTGGGACGAATATCTTGGTAAAACTATTTAACAAACATTGCAAAAAAAAAATGAATAAAAAATTAAAAAAATATTTCTCAGAATATACTTGATCTTCCGAAATTCAGTCATGTGCAATTTATGTAATTCGTTTCGAAGAATAGTTACGATTTTCAGAATTGGCGCAATTGAAATCGTCTCAAGTGGCATCTCTTGGCTAGTCTATTCGGGCAACAACGGCATATACGAAAACACAAGAATCCGGTACTTCGTATTCTGTCCACTTGATGGTAAAAATTTCTTATAGGATAGACTTTAGACGGCGTTGTACGGTAGTATGGGTTGGTGTACCGTTTGCGGTTCGCTTTAGACGAGACGTATTCACGATCGCGAGCTCGATAAATAATGGGTGCCGTTTCCTGAAACTGTAAAAGTGAACGCGTACAAAGTGAGGAATATAATTATGACAGCGTAGGCCGACTCACGGTGACGTCGCATAATAAATGTGTTGGGTACCACCAGAATGGCCGAAGACCAAAAGAGTCACGGGGATCGCCGTTGTTGTCTTCGCCATTGTTTGTATCTTCAAACGTATCGCAAGAGAGGCCGGACATCCAGTTCATTCAGCAAAGCATTCGCACAAGACGAGCTACCTTTATAATGCGCTATTTTATTGTTCAATAACAAATTTTGTTAGAACAAAAACAACAAATTATCAATAAATAATTAATCTAATAACATATACTACGATGAGCCAGACTGACTTAGTATTCAGAAATATATATTTTTCAGAACAGTGAAGTACTGAATATCCTGTATATTAAGCCATTTAAAACTTTAGTGGTATTTCATATGAAATCCAGCATACCAGACATGTGTGTACTATTCGAGTAATCCAAATGGATATGGTCAGGTAAGAGCTAGACTTGTATGACGAAAATTTAAGTGGGACATTTAATCCCAAGTGCTAGGATACACAGGTTGTTGTAAGACAAAATCTGGTAGTAAGTATAGTCTCCACAGTGACAGTGGCGCTGCGATTTGTAATACAAATTGAATGCGAATCGCGGAGCCACTGACCCTGAGGGGAAATATGTGAACTAAACTTGCTACCAAATTTTGTCTTGCCTGTGAATCCCAGCATAGGTGCTTTAGATGCTATGAAATTACTAAAACGATTGCATTTATGATTGAAAACGTGAAAGCAAATACGCTCGTAGTAAAGTTGAAGATAATCCCTTTCTAGACCGTTCATAGTACCGCTTGTATATTATTCTACTTATTCTACTTGTATATTATTCACTGGGCGAATATTTCAATTAGAAATAAATGCACGTCCTATAAGAGCGCACGACCTACGCTTCAGATATTGCACAAAACTGAAGAGGAAAATATACGATTAAGTAACTCTAGTAGCTCATGAACTATTTAATTACCCCCCAAAAATACTCTATCATTAAGACAATTTTAACCCGTTTAAGTAAATGTACTACTAACTCAAACAATTAAATATTCATATTTGAATATTGCAAAACTTCAATAATAACAATATTCAATAACATGCAGCGACTAAATTCACAAGGGGACAAAAAAAAGAAATATCCGTAATTGGGGGCACTCATCGGAATTATAAGTCACTCAGGTTTTCCAATTCTAAGCACGACTTCTCATCCAAGCACTGCGATAATCTATTTCATATGGAGTCTGCCAAAATTAAATTTGATCCATTCTAAGCCCAACCTAATTTATGTCTGTACGCTGGAGTACCACAGCTATGAATTTTAAATAAATGGTTAGGGTAGATTAGAGCGAGCAGGGCCTATTAGATCTTGTAGTGTATCAAATCTACAGTGGAGCTTTCCTGGAATTGAGCACTGAGTTAAAAGCACTTATACAGGGTGCCTCCTAGATAGTTTACGTAAACATAACACAAAATATTGAAAGTGGTTTTCCACTGAATTTTGAAGAGCAGTTTCAAAATGATCATCAAAATTTTTTTTTGCGCAAAAATATTTTTTATTGAAATAGTTTATCTAATAATGTAATGGAGGAATAAAATAATGTATTGAATATTAATGTTATAAAATAATAGTCGAGCCAAAATAAAAAAATGTCTCGTATAACTTAAAGAGTCGCCCCTAATTTTTGATCAAAAATACTTCGTATAAGTTTTGAAACCATTTCCAAAATAAAAATTTAAACAAATTTAAAATACAATTCATTCAAAGTTCTCATCCAAATTACTATTCGGAAATGCTTTTGCATTCAATCGTGCATCTGCTGGGCCACACTCCAGACGTGAACTCTGAGAATGAAATAGAGAAAAAAAAAACCATATAGATGTATTGCCCTGATCTGAAGAGGATGACACGCATAAGACATATTGCACCTGTACGTCTGGGCAAGATGCATGCGCGTCGAGGATAAAAAACGACTGGTGGCGTGCATTATTAATAAACGCCACTCTATATGCGAGCTCAATGCACGAAATGTGGAACAACAATTTTAACCACAAGAAAACAGTAGTTCTCACGGGGATTTACGCCAGATACCTTTTTATATAGCATTCAGGTGCAGAACATCATAAGGAAGCTTGTTTTTGGTGAATGGTAGACTATAGCCAAAGTGCTCATTTAAAAAAAAATGTCTGGGTTGTGGCTGCGAAGCACATAAGACGCACGCGCGCGAAGCACTAGATAAACAAGCGATCGATATATGGCTAGATATACATGTGCAGCTGTGTAAAGATATGATGCATACAAGTACACGCATTTGAGATACATACCGTACTTACCCACACTCGATGCCAGGGCTTCAGTTCGAACAGGATTGTATAACCAACTAGACTTCCCCCATTCAAAACCTTGCATAAGTGGTAGCTGCTTTTAAGATTACATTTCATATTGATTTTAAAATTGTTACCCAAATCAAATGCGTTTTTTAGATGTGTTGTACCTCTGTGGGAAATTCCATTTAAAAGAATACCCCAGTTTCATTTTGAAATTTGCTTAGATGCTGCCCCTGGTTAATGGCAATCACTGATATCATCAATTGTTCACATTATACCAGTACCTTTACCTTTACCTTTTCCTGCAGTGTGTTGTATGGCGCCTGGCTAGCTCAGTCGGTAGAGCACGAGACTCTTAATCTCGGGGTCGTGGGTTCGAGCCCCACGTTGGGCGATATTTTTGTTATCAATAATCTATCCGAATTCCCCAACTTTTTTTCACAGTGACCATGATTAATGTACTGGGACTGGGAACCTACTTCAACTATTATTGTTAAAGTGGGATTCGTGAAAAAGTGATGGAGACGATGGACAACTGTTTTTACTTTTGCTAGGTATATAGATATATGAATTGACAAATGTTACCACGTTTGTCAATTTTTATAGGTACCTATAAAATCATGAATACTTGAAGATGGCAATTAAGAACTACATGTATACTCAATTTTTGTAGAGTTTCTCTCATAGTTTCATTTGAGTACGACTTTCTTTGCGTCTTGGCAACTGCTTTAAACAGGTTTTCTCTTATTTTAGAAAAATTGATTACAGATTGTAAACTTAAATAAAATTAGCAATTTAATGTCCGATAGTGAAGACACTTTTAATCCGTCAGGTACTTTTTCATACCGTAACCCACTCTTATCTAATTAAAACCTTACTTGATGATATATATAGCCTACCTAGGCGTGGGCCTGTATAAAGGACGGCTCCCTATTCTTATCGAGAAAATAAAGCTTCATGCAGTGCCCAGATTATTGCATTTTGTAATAGCGCAGTCGCCGTGTCGCCAGCACGCCCGCTGACATACTCCAGGGTTTCATTATTGATCGTCAGGAGAGAAGAACGACATGGTTGCGCAATATAATTTTGAAGTTTGATCAATGTTCCCTGGTACAATCAATCAATAATGGTGGATCAATGTTTCCTGCAAACAAATATCTTTGATATTTGATTGCAAATGGTCTCGCTAGGAACGCTTCACTAAATGCAGGGCCATTATATCGCTGAGAAACCACAAGAGGGTGCCACAAAAGGCGCGAATAAGTTATGAATTCTTCAAATATTCACACCATTGAAGTAACGCAACATTTCATTTAGATCAATCTATGGTGCAAATTTTGCGCAATATTATCGCCGGTATACGAGTACAGTACATAATCGACAGGTACTCGATGGAACAGAGAAACCCTTCTTGAATGCTGAATTCACGACGAATGTCTCTCTTTCCCTATTTGGACGCAGGTGTAGCCAGCTAAATGAATTTCCAATTTGACCAGAAACCAAATTGACACGGCAGATATGCTTAGACATGTACAGTATAGTGAAACCCGACGGCGGTTCCGCGGCGAATACTAAAACTGCTCACAAATGCGGCGCACGATTGAATCCAATAATATTTTATAATACAGCTCCGAATCATATTTGGATTTCAAATTGGGTGTTACTTTCGATTTGTAAGGAACACTTGAATACTAAACGACAGACGCGAGACTCACCACGTGTAGTTGGAACCGAAATTGAAGAGAATGATATTGCCTTCCGAGCAATAACAACAAAAAAGAGAAAACCGAAAAAACTAAATTACTTTATGGACAAACAAAAATTTTCATAACTCTGAACGTCGAGAAAAAACTTTTGCAGAAAACAACCAGTACGTCAATACAATAAATAGCAAGCCAATGACAGTGGTTTTTAAACGCAAAGTTTATGGTGAATATGTGTGGAACGCATGAAGCCATACGGTGAAGACATTTGGTGATAATAGACACGTATAAATATTTATAATTATATACACATAGGGGAAATTGTATCCGATAGTTTAGATAATTTCATCTATGTCAGTTAGTTACAACTTGACACCTATGTGCTCCAGTAACTGACGTTCCAAGACTGGTGAACTTAATCAGAATCAGTTAGAAAGGTTTATATTTTAGAACTTTGTTTCGAGCAAAATTGTTTACAAATAAATAATGAAAATTATATTATACTCCCTCGCCTCTAAACCAAATTCTATTCTGCCATATGCGAACCATATGCGTACTTGACAACGCTACTTTAGCATTAATAAATATAACTAGTAAAAATGCCCGGCTCCGCCTGGGCGAGGTGGTGGGGGGTATTTGGAAGGGTGTGAAAATGTAGACTAT
>JAUJYS010004120.1:0-12306 GCA_033995665.1 Melogona broelemanni | reverse complement strand
GGAACTCGCCTAAAATCTCCATTTAGCGCCAATTTTAACAGACACATAAGCTATGGGGGTTCCGTGCACTCCGCCATTAAATAGGTATATGCACATAGCGTCGTCTGCTTGTCTTTACGCTAAGTGACCGTTCGTCTGAGTGGCAATTCGCTGGCGTGGTCCTGACCCGGGTATTCGTTACCTCACGACACGTGCATAATTATTTATGTGTGCAAAGGGGTCGGAGAATAGGTGGGAAGAGGTCAGAATTGAATAAAGGTAAATTTAACGGGAAAAGTCGAATGAATGCATTAAAGGGGTCGGACAATAAGGGGAATAGGAAAGGAATGGGACTTTCGATTGGGAAAGGAAGAACGGGAACATATTGTTGCCAAGCACATATTTCACGAGCTTACAAATAGCTCACTTGAGGTCGCCACTTGTATTCCCATTGAAAGGGCAAGAAGATCACCAGCGGCAAAAAATATTTGAAACTAAAAAAAAATTAAAAATGATATATCACTAAAGATTAAGAAAGGAAAATCACAAGTAGCCCCTTCTACCGTAGTTTTCTATTTCCGAACCAAGTTTGACTTGACCCAATTTCAGTGCCTTACACCGAACCAGGTACCTGAATATGCACATGCGAAACCAGTATTAGATCATCAGTGTCCGAGACTTTTCAATTTTGTATCGAAGATTATTTTCACCTAATAGTTTTTCGTAACATCAATTAATGAATAATAATCAACAACGAAACGCTTAATCAAATTGTATTTGAAAATGTATTTAGCTTTATTCATGTGCATGACGAGTATTTTTGCAAACCATTTTGGTAGCAGTCGTATCAGCGTTACAAAAACAAACAAAAATGTAATTTCCGTAACTGGTTAAAACAACACCTACAGAAAAAAAGCAAAACTATATCACAATTTTACAACATTTTGTTTCAGCGAAGGTAACCACTTTCAGGGTATTCCCGAACGAGTACATCTTATGATACGTACGTGTAGAATTGACAATCGCAAATTTTTGACACATTTTTTTTCGCATGTCTCGAAAAATTTTCCTACGTCAAATTTGGAATATGTCAAATGTATGTGCCTAATGTAATTACAAAGTAATTTGAATTGACACTGTTACCCTAGCCGAAGACCTCCGACTTCCATACCCATGGTACGAAAATCTCACCATATGGGTAATTTTTCACCTTAGAAAACGTAATTTGGCAGTTATTCAAATGCGTTTCTGTTTACTGTATTTCCACACATTGTTGGCAGCACTATGCGAATATTGGTAGTACGGATTTTATTTTGTACGTAACGTTTGATCGGGTATTATGTCGACACCTCTTTTTGAGAGATTGTTGTTGCCAAAGTGTAGGTGTGACGCCATGTGCAATTGTGAATATCCTGTGACAATCGAAATGTAGTTTTGGACCCATTTCGCTTGAACATGTAGGCCATATTCACGAAAAAAAAAAAACTCATAATCAAGTGTACGATTAGGAATGTAGAACAATCGAAACATTTGTCTTAATAAAAAAACTAAAAACAAACTAAACTACAGACTGCAGAGTTAAACATTTCCTTCACCAGAAAGCAGTTGAAGCAACCAATCGATGACGAGCTGCCTGTGTCAAGAATCATGCAAAATGAAAGGGGAAATCAACAAGCAACGAAAGTGTGGCAATTGCCTAAACAAATTTAATGCCAAATAGAAAGACAAAAAATGATAAGAAATAACTCACACCTTTATACTGCAGGCAAAAGAAAAATAATCGTTCGAATGTCATAGACGTGCTTCATATCTCAACAATCCTACAACTTTCGTGTTAGTGTGAAACTCTGTTGGTATTTTCATAGTTTCGTACAGGCTATCCAAAATGTCTTGGATGCGTCTTTTAGCTACAAAGAAATGCGAGGCTTAACAAGGCCGCCTCAAACCTACATCTAGAACCAAAAAATCTGGTATCTTGAGAGTATCTTAATGTCAAGCGTAAGTTTACGAAGATTGCCACCACACATTACTTTCTCACGCTTTTTGCCACAGAGCGCTCAGCGAACTTCTACAAATATTAGTGACGGGGATGACTGGAGACAGTTCCCGTCCAGTGTTAGTCTAACCTAGACTACAATAGCAGCTATCCTCAATGTTCTACAAAATCTACCGACTAAGTTTTTATTTAGGCCGGCGATAGAACGATATCTATCTAACGATAGAACGATATCTGTCATTTTTGATGGGAATCTCTGATCAAACCAGAAATCACGGAATGGTTACCGTGATACCATTAGATCCGAAGTCAACCTTCGTGTTCCCATAACGTCAACCCTTTCAATAAATCCCATAATCCGTTTGGTGTATATGTAGGAATTGAGGAGCGGCCAAGTGGATATTGGCAAAATTATGTCTAGTGCCAAGTTTTCACCCTGTGCTTCTTGCACCGAATTATATCGATAGCGGCGCAAATGACGACGTCAAAACATGAGACGTTTTCCACTGGATCGGGAGATTATAATCTCTACTTGGGGATATTAAGTGTTATTGCCAGTAAAGAGGTGCTATATGCGCAGCCGGCTACAGCTAACAAGGTGAATCAGAAATCGAATCTTTAGATCCAGGTTACCTAATCTCTTGAAAGAAATCGACATTTTCATCAAAATCAATAGTTTTGGGAGTCAAATAAAAATGTATAGTAAAAATAGCTAACCTATTTTTTTTTAATACAACATAATATGGAAAATCTATGTTGAATCTCTGACGAAATTATCGAAACGTTTGATTGAAATACGATCGTGCCACAGCTTGCGGGTATATAGTGTAATTGTTCCGGGAACAAATATGAAAATCTCCGTTCAAAATTCTGAATTTTCATATATGGACATATCGACAAGTACAAAAATTACCGAATTCGTGATTCAGCAGTTGGCATACTCATCCGTCAAAATAAAGAGAATTTCTGAAGAAAATTTTTGAATCTGGAAACCTGAAAATCCGTCTCCAAAATTTTAGAAACATCGCGTTGAAAATTCAGCTTCAAGTAAAATCTCATATCATTTGATCCAACATAAAAAAAACGGGAATCTCCGATCAAACTATTTTTGGAGTACAGCAAGAGATAGATAGATAGAGAATTTTTGGCCCAAAAACGCGAAACACCAACCTACTGAAGTGAGAAATAGGTTAACGGTACCGCTGGCCAACGTTTGTCCTTCCTAGAATTGAGCACCACAACGGGAACGAAAACAGTCGTTGCAAATATCGACGCCGCAGCGACAAACATTTGCAGCAGCACCATTCCGCACACGAACCTCGAGAGCGACCCGAAAATCATATAAACGGCGAGCAGGGAGAACGGGAGAAGAAACAGCCGGCGACCGAGGCGCAACGGTGGTGCCGCGTACGGTAACCACCAGCGGCGGCCGACGGCTCGCGGAGAAACAACACAGGGGGAGGTGACGATGGGGACGAGGGCGCGTTGGCGTGGGCCTGACGCGCCCCCAGACTCATCTCAGTTGCTCACGCGGAACGTGTGCGCATTGGGCGGCAACACGGCGTAACGGCTGTCGCTGTCGAATCCGGGCGGGGGCGGTCCGACGGAGAGAGAGGCGGCGGCCGAGGCCAACGCCTGGAGATCACCGGAAGCCATCTTATGAGCCGACAGTGCCGGTCCCTGGAACCCGGGAGGCGGTGGTCGATTCTGATCGGCATGACGCGGCTCGCGGTTTCGGTGGAATTTAGATGAGGCCGGAAACGCGCCACCACCGGAAGCGGGAGTAGGAGCCACCCCTGGAGAAGAGCTTGGGCGTGATTTGCCGAATGAGGCCTTAGTCGGTGGGCCGGTCAGCACCATACGTCGGGACTCCTGACCGATGGCCGGATCACTGCCGCCGGTCACTGATCCGGCGGACGGATGACGCGTGTGGTGATCACCGTCCATTGACGACTCTCCGTGCTGGTGGACCTCGCCGCCCGGATTGTCCGACGGTGGTCCGTGACGTCGAGCGCCCCAGCCGCGGCCGGATCGCTGAGAACGAGGTCGACCTCTACCTCCCTGACCACCACCACCACCTCCACGCTGGAATCGACCGTCCCGTTCGGTAGGCGCAGTCGTGTTTCCATCCGACGACGCCTCGTTGGGCGCCGGCTGGGCAGCGCAGTCTTGTGGAGCGGCCTGGCGATCGTTGCGGCTGTTGCTCCAGTAGCGGCGGTTGTTGACCCGGGCGCCATCCTGCGATCCGCGACCACGACGACCGAACTGATCATCGCGTCGCCCATCCCCGAATCGGTCACCCCTGTTGGGATAGTCGTCCGAGCCACGCCCCTCCTGCTGGTATGTGGGACGGCGTGGGCGACGCTGGTAACCGCCGCCGCCACGACCACCACCACGTCGCTGCTCGTCGAACTGACCGTCATCATCACGACGACGGTGATAATCGGTGAAGTCTCCGTTGCGAATGTCACTATAGTTCCTGCTGCGGCTGGGCTGCGGCATTGGCTCCTGCGGCGCGTCCACCTCGTTGGCGGATTCCGAGGGCTGGCGACGATTGCCAGCGTAGGAATGTCGGTTGCCAGCGCCACCACGGCGACCTTCCGGATAGGCGGCGCCACCGTCGGCGGAATTGAGCTGGGATCCGCCGTTGACTTCCGGTTCCTCCGACCATTCGGTTATGGCTGGCCGGGGCTTGTTCTCCACGTTGGCTGTGGCCGCGTCGGTGTCAGGGGCGGGGTAGGTGCCCACTTCGACGTGATCGTATTGGTTGCCGTTCTCCGTGAAAGATCCACGCCGGGGTCCGCGATTGGAGTTCCGACGGCCGCGACCGCCGCGCCACCCACCGTCATCATGGCCACGGCCACCGCCGGTCGGGCGAAACCGATCGCCGGTTTCGCCACCGTCTTGGTGGTGATGGTGGTCGGGAGGCGGACCACGGCCGCGTCCGCCGTAGCGGTTGCGGGATTTCTTTCCGGTGACCTCGCCTTGCGATCGACCGTCTTTAACTCCTTCCGGTTGCTGATCTTGCGGCTGGTGGTGATCGCCCTTGCCGTTGGTCACGTTATCGTCGCTTTGCTGGGCTGGCTGATGTGGCTGTCGGGCGGACGAAGAGCGATTGGTGGCTTGGTTCCGCGCGGCCCGGTTGGGCTGCTGTTGTTTGGAGGTGGTGGGGCCGGCGCGGGTCGGCTTGGTAGGTTCGTCGTTACCCTCGCAAACTTCGGCGGCGATGACACGTGTCTATATGACATCATAAGGATACAATTTTTGACTATAATTTCCCGATATGATTCAATGAATATTTTTTATTAATCCGAAGATGATTTCCAGTCTTTACCTGACCAACGTAACTATTTTCCCCTGACTTTTATTAAAACAAATTATATTTCCAGCCCAACAAGGGCTGGTTTTATACTTTTATTATCTTAAAATTAACACCTAAAATAAAGATTTTTCAGAAAAAAATGTTCATAAAGTAAATAATGTAGAAGAAATTCATAAAAGTAATAATAAATTAATTATTTTCAGAATCCTGACAATTGAAACATCGATGCTTTAACAAACTAAGAAAACCGTTCTTGATGGGTTTCCTTTTATTTTGCAACACACAATAGCTACGGAAAGGCCAAAGTAAATTCGCTTACCCTGGTGGATATCTCGATAAGGAACTTGTTTCGTTCGGCCTCTAGGTCGATGATGCCGCCCCGCGATTTCTGCTTCTCGAAGGTGGCGGCCATAGTCTCCTGCCGCCGCTTCAGTTCGGCGTCCACCTGAAACTCGGCGGCGCTCTCTGAGCGAACGGGCGGCGGGGCGTTCACGTCCAGGTTGCCGCGGATCGGCTCACGGCACACCGGACACAACACCTGTTTCTGAAAAATAAAATATAATTCAGAATGTGTCCGATGAATTATTGTAACAAACATAATTGTTTAACTGCCGTCAATAGACTACACCAACGTATTCGACTGAAAGCTCCACAATGGGGTGACGTGGCAATTCAAACTAACCAAGGTTTCAGACGAAGGTAGGGACCTTTAACATGGGCTTTAAATAGTGCAGGCACTTATTCCACGGCTTTACTACCATTTCGAAGGAAAGGACTCGTATAAGAATTTCCCCTGCCCGAAAAAATGCGAATGTTTTGGCCAAGAATTGAACCCGCGTCACGGTCATACTAGTTCGCCGCGCCACCCACTACGTCACCTCTGATTATTCCATCCTCATCCAAAGTTCAGTGCATCCGTATACGGCCGAGAGGTAGCGTGCTCGCTCACCAACCAGCGGATCTGGGTTCAATTCCCAGTGCAGCCGATCGTTGGATTGGCTCGTGGTACTGCGCGGAAGAAGGCAATGGCAAACCTCCTCTGTATTCTGCCAAGAAAAACACAGGTGTCGGGGGATCGAGGGTCGGGGTCAGGAGACGACACGCTGCAGTTAACAAACCAGTCCCAGGACTGAATAACCAACTAAAAGTTTTTTGTTTTTTATTTCAACGAAAGGTAAATAAAGTACGAAATAATATAATAAAAAAAATTTAACACAAAATAAGTGAATAAAGTACAAAGTTACTATCCAAAATAAAAATAAATTAATATTTGTATTTCAATTTTACGTACATGTGCAATGCAAATATGATCCAGCGCTTAGGCTAAGCGCTGGATTTTAAAAATATTTTACATATTTTTCAGAAATTTCAAGAACGTTTCATCATATGATATATCATGATGTACTCGTATAATGCAGTCATTCTTAATAAAAAGTCAACCTCTCCGCGTTTATTTTTTCGTCGCAAGTACTCTGAATCCAATAAACAACAACACACACCGGGAATTGAACCCAGACCTATCACATTTTCAAATATCATCGCCACGCTTTGCTGTACGACAAGACATACCTTTATTTCACCAACCCACATTCAGCAACTTAAGTACTCAGAATCCAATTAACAACAACACGCACCGGAAATTGAACCCAGAACTATCGCCGATTAAATTGTCAGTCATCACCAAACTTTGTTGTACGACATGACGTTCCTTTATTTCACCAACCCGCATTCAGAAAATCAACAGCAACGTTCTTGACTAACGTCGCATGACCCGCGGCCAACCCATCTCCATTAAGTCCACACTAAGCGGTTAGTAAATGCGTCCCCCATTGGTAACAAAACCGGCCACTGATTCGAAAATCTATCCGAAACTGGATTAATATTGAGAACAGAGTTTTGGGGGAGTTTTATAAGGGGAATCCACACACATATGACAAGAAGCCAAATTTGGCGGTTCTGTGCAGACTCCACAGTTCTTGTTACAGTTTAAAATGTCCACGTGATCCCACCAGAAAAAAACGCGGAATTCCGGTTATAGTGGAAACGCATACGCAAGGCTCACAGAACAAATGCCACTTCCCCCAGAATTACAATTAATCTGGGGGCGTGGATAAAGCAGGATTGCGAGAAAGCATCCGTAACTAGGGACGCCAAAAGCTCAACGCCCTTTCTCAGATTTTTCGCAAACAAAAGGGAAATCTTTCGCTGATAAAGCAGTCTGTTGAAACGGGTTGGGGGTGGAACTTTTACACCGCACTACTCTCACCCGAACTTTAAACAATTTTCGCAACAACTTGACTAGAATAACTAATGACGAGCTGGTACCGCCTACCAGATGGCGCTACCAGCTGCCCATTTAATAACGTTGCCAGTTAACCGAGCAAATCTGATACTACAGCCAGCCAATTTGTGAATATGGTAGTCAATCACCCACAGCCGCAAATTATTAACAACACACTACGAAGACAAGTATTTTGGTGAATAGAGTAAATTATTTGACTGGAGTGACTGCTGTCAATTGTTGGTCACTCACCAGGTGGCGCCAGACAGTGTCCATTAAGTTACATAGCAGGGTGGAACTAGTAGGAAGTCGATACAACGACTCAATATATGGTGATGATAGGTAAACTTACTCGGCCGGTAGTAGCGGTCGCACCATTTTTGGTAGATAGAACCCACGTCTCGTTCATGGTTTGGCACTTTCACTCGCGAAACTAACTCAAACTAACTTGATTTTTGTTGAAAGGTGGAGGCTGGTTGGTGCCAGGTGCGCGGAATCATCCTATTTCATAATTAAATACTATTAATTAAATCGCGAACACGAAATAAAAGTAACACGTACTAACTAGCCGACGAGGAAACCACTGAACTAAACATAGAACAAAAACGCAGTAATGGCAGGCATGATACATTTATTTCGGAAGCGGCACGTTGTACCCCACAACTGCGCATGTTTACCGAGATGTCATCATAGGGTGTACATTGTCGACTTCAGTTCCCAATCTTTTAAACATGATTTATTTTATAATTTCTAGCGCAAAACATGATTTGATGTTTATTTATTGAACATAATAGGTTTATTTATTTATACTAGAAATCATTTTTTTTATTCAGGACGACAATTAAATGAAAAAAATATTGTCGAACACATTACCCCCGTTTCGAAGTTCCTGTTACGTCATTCAGTTCAGCGCAGACTATCATGCGTTTGAAGTCAAAGGCGGGAAATAAAATGCAGAATTGCTGAAATGGGCTGATTTATTTATATCACACACTAGATGGAGGGGACAACGCTAAAGAGTTTTAATTTTGTCAATATTTTTAGTAAATTTCTGAATTGTGAAATATTAATATCGGTTCCAACGTCGTGTTTGTTTTGATGATAACATGAAAAAATAACATGAACTTCGATAATTTTTTTAAATTATAGGGAAAGAAAAAGAGAAAGGTGACTTAGGGGTGACTTTAAAAATATGGGGGTGACTTGGGGGTAACTTGGGAGTGACTTTAAAAATATTAGTTTGACTTTAAAAATATGGGGGTGACTTAGGGGTGACTTTAAAAATATAGGGGTGACTTAAGAAATATGGGGGTAATTCACGAATTTATTTAAACTTGCACCTTTTGGGTTGTTGTTATTTATCAATTTTGGATTCTATCTAACGCAAAATAAAATAGAGCATTGTTAAGAGTGCAAACTTGAAGAAATTAAAATTACAGACGCTTTGCGAAAAACACCTATTAAGACTTTTTATTCGTGGAGAGTATTAAATAACTTTTAATTTGCAATTGTATTGACATGTTAGTTGTAAGACTATAAATTCCTTTTTCTGATTAATCTTAAATTTCAATTTTTTGTTGAATTATTTGACCCTTTTCATTTGAATTTTGGTTTAGAAAACGGTGACGTATCTTGACCATGTTTGAATAGAATTAATAGGATATTTTATATTAATTTATTAGGATTATTAGGATTATTTATATTTTTCATTTTTTCATTTATATCATATTTTTGTTGCCTCCCAAAAAACAAAACCATGTCAAAATGTATTGTTCTAACTTTTTAAAAAGTTTTTTCTAACTTTTTAGAAAGTGAAAATTATTTAATTTAAAATAATTGGAGTTGGTAAAATGTGGATAAAACAAAAAAATGTTAATGTTAAAAATGTTAACAGGGAAATGCAAATTTAATTTCAGGTCACCGAAAAAATAGGTATACAAAACGCCAACCATTCAAAAAAATGGGACACTGCTAATGGAATCATAACGCAAAATATATTTTATTTTTTTAATGAGTGAAAATATAAAGTCGAAATGCAAACGCAGGCCACTTTTAGAGCACTCTATGACTGCCATTGGATTAAATAAAGGCGGCCGGCAGGACAAGGCAACCGAAATGCACCAGGGGGCGTGGCAGTGATGGCAGATGCAACGCCACCTGGTTGCGAGTGCAGGTCTCGACGGAGGTGGGGGCGCTGGTGTCATCGTCTCCACGCCCTCCCAAGACGATGATAGCGCCACCTACATTGGAAAAAAATTATCAAAATTACCTCCCACCAATGGAAAGCACAGAAATGCCCACCAACATGGGTGGGATACTGAAAAAAAATAGCAGATTCAAAAATTCAAAAATTATGGTTTTCAAAAATAATATAGAGGATTGAGGTTAAGAGGGTTTTACTGTAGTTGGTAGCGGCGAGGTTCTTGCGCGCGCTCCTCAGCTGACCAACCACAGTGGTACGACTACTGCGCGCTTCGAAGGCCTCGATGACCAGTGTCCCCTTCTGACCATCGCTGCCTCCAATCAGGTACAGAGCGTCATTCAGTCGGGTCAGCGCTGCGAAGGCACGCGGGGCTCGCAGTTGGCACCGCACCGGAAATATCCTGCGAATAACGAACAATTTCATTCGTTTTAGAGGTGCTAACCACAAAAGGAACCCTTGTACCAGTTCCTCAAAACAACAAACCAGTTTTCGTTCCAGTATCTCAAAAAAAAAAAATGAAAATGGAACCTAGGTGTGTCCATAAGTTAGTCAAAAAAGGAATCCGTTCCTAAGAACGGAACGGAAAAGTTCCGTTCCTACTCAACACTGTATATTAAATTAATCTCTACAGTGATAAGGAATAAAAAAAAAAAAACTTTACACATAAAAAAAACTCTTGTCCCTGTTTCTCAAAAAAAAAAAAAAAAAAAAAACACGAACCAATTTCCGTTCCAGTTCCTTAAAATTAAAAGGAACCTAGGCTTTCCCAAGTTCCTCAAAAAGGAACTAGTTCCTAGAAACGGAACTTTTCCGTTCCGTTCCTACTCAACACTGGATATTCAAAAATAAAGTCACTAAACAACGATGAACATTTACATAAACTCGTCATAGAAATTTTATTTCTATTTCGAAACTACTTTTGACAGGGATAAGGACTAATAATAAAAAGTAGGGTCCGGTACCTGTCTTCATCGGGGTCGTAACAGCGTATGTCATCCACGGCAGTCAGTTCTCCGGCTAGCTCCGACGACTGACGGATCCCGCCGCACAACCATATCCGGTTACGGTGGGCGCAGGCGGACATGGCCGCCCGGGCGCCGGGCAGTCTACTACGCGACAGACGCCAACTTCCCCAGCCGCTGGAATAGAGCTCCACGCTGTCTAGCAGGCTGGTCGAGCATCGCGAAGCATGTTGTAAAACAAATTGACGATCAATAGCGCAATTGTACAAAAACATTTCATTGGTTTCTGGTTACCCAATAAACCTAAATTATTTTTAATTAGTTTTAAACATAATCTAACAACTTTAGGCAGGTTGAATACTAATTTTCCAAAAAAAAAAAAATAATAAAATAAATTTCACCAAGACAGGGACTCGATCCCAGAACAAGCGAATGGGGTAAAAAAAAAAAATGCCGCTATACAGGGTGTGCCAATAAAGAACTCCGGATTTAATTCTGAATTCTAAGCCTATAAATCACAAAAATTAAAAACGACAGTTTTGACATTCTTAGCGCCACCAAAGTAATAACCGAAAATGGCGCCCAATTTAATTCCGAAGGAACCCCCGTTTCAGTTTAAAAAAAAAGAATACACAATTCCGTTCCTATTCCTACTGAAATAAAAAGAACCCAGGGTTCACCGAAGACTTCTAATGACCTTCTAATTATCTTCAGAAAAGGATCCAATAATGACACTGACACTTAATTCCTCGGAAAAGAACCCAGTTCCTTGGAACAGAACATTTCCGTTCCTTTCTACCAACACAGTTTAGTAAGACCGGATTAAGACTGGATTGTCCATCCAGTTCGCATCCGGCCTGCATGATCTCACTTGTTGTCGTCGTCCAGCCCTCCCAGCACGACCAGCAGCTGTCCGACACTGCAGGCGGAGTGGTATCGTCGCGGCTGGAACAGTGCCGGGCCGTCGCTCCAGCTCCGGCTCAGCGGTTTGAGCATCTGCAGGCTGTCCACTGTTCTCTCCTGCTTCAGGTGCCATCCGCCTGTAATCGCAGCAAACCACATTCACTGCAATTTACGGCGTCTATAATTTAGCCTCTTCTGCTGTCAAATTTATTTGTAAGTTGTGTGTGGTGTCTTGGCAAAAAGAGCAAAATCTCAAAGGCAAAAGATTTTCTAGTGTCTTAAGTCAAAAACCGGTGCACTTTTTTAATTTTAAATAAAATTCAAATAAAATATATGCAAGACGCTCGATAAATTCCAAAAAAAATATATTAAGAAAACCACGTTTGTCTCACCAATGACGCAGACCTTGTTGTCATGGTAAGCGTAGGCCGCTTGTTTTACTGGCTCAGGAATGTAACCAACAAGTTCCCAGCTGTGCTTTTCCTTGTTGAGTCGAAGGATCCTCCGACCTATGCAAGCACACATTCAAATTAACATTATTATTATTTTTATTCCGGATCACTGTAGTGAATAGCACTACATAAGGTTATTGTACCCCTCGTGTCGCTGTGGCAATGTGTGAGGGGCACATTTCAGTACCACAGAATCGAATAAACGAAA
>JAUJYS010004119.1:0-12306 GCA_033995665.1 Melogona broelemanni | reverse complement strand
CTGCGCCGGGAATCGAACCCGGGACCGTTGGCTTCGTAGCATGTCCCCATACCCACTGAGCCATCGGTTCGTACAGAAATCTCCTAAAGGAACTCGTAACCTACATGAGGTCGATCCTCATAAAGGAACTCGTTTTTAAGGAAACCCAACACTGCCTTTCCCCAACTTTGCCCTATCTTACCTAATGTTTAGAAGAAATAACCTTACTGGTCGGCCAAAAATTAATGTTAAAGGAGGTAGTTGTTTGTATGTGTCAGGGGGTGGTTGTGTGTGAAGATAGGATAATTTCAATTGAAGGGAAAACCGGGAAGGCGAAACTAGCGGAAGTCAAGTGAAAAAAAAAAGAAGATGGCGGCTCGTTTCCAGCGCTGGCTATTATTAAGGCGGCAGTTAGATACGAGTCACCGTCGTGTTTTAATGCCTATCTCCTTTTTTATTTGGCCATTTCCCTTTTTTCATTATGCCGACGTTCGTCGTTGAACAGGAGCGCGAAGCTGATGTTCTGTCGATTGCCAGTTGCAAGCACGGTTGCCAGATTGCGTTCAATTTTACGCCAAATTGAGCGGGACTAATTTAGTAGTCTCGCCGACAAAGGTGTACTCTTAGATGAGAAGTTGGGCAAATTTCCAGTAGTAACGAATCATTTTTAGAGAAACAAAAAATTTGTCAGAAAACTTTAAATAGAGAAAAATAAAGAATTGTGCAAATTTGTAGTGAAAGAAATATAAGCAGATCGTCTCAGTGCCAAAAATTAACTATTTTCAGAAATTATTACAACTTTTATTTACTTAAATTTAAATGTAATTGTACGTTAGGCGCAGCTCAGTGGTAGAGCATCCGCCACTTGTGCGGTGATTCCGGGTTCGATTCCCGGTTGGTTATTGGTATGTGATACTTCGTAAATTCGATAATTCGAAAAGAAATCAGTAATGAATATTTTTAATTTAAAACTAATTAATTTAAATTTTTCGATCTGTTAAAAAAAAAATTTATTCTTGTTTTTGCGCGTCATTGCTGTCTTTGGATAATTTAAAATTTTTATTTGCTGTCGATTTTATTTTTCTTTAATATTTGCTGCTGATATAGGTTTATTTATTTATATATTTTTTTTTCGTTCAGCTCGAATATACGAAGGTATACAATTCTTTATTTTTCCTAGTTTGTAGCAGTGGCCTTGATTGAGTTGAGTCAATTAACTGTTGGTCCGTTACATTTTACTGCTGTGATGGAAGGGAGGGGGAACTGGGACGGGGGTGGCTTGTGGTGTAAAATGGACGTGTCATTTTTCATTTAGCTTTTTGCTCCTTTATTGGACTCTAGTGTTTCGCAACTGGAGAGTGTTCTCGACTATTTGCCATTCGAAACGCGCACGCTTAAAAAAGCACGAACACAACCTGTGGGGGGCCGAAGTATATTTCCAGGTCCTAGGTTCCTATAGTTCAGAGGTCAAATGATGGGAGTCGATTACCAATCAACCCGGGTCGTCAGATTCGTGGCTTTGATAGTGGCTTAGTGCTTGAGTCGCCCCCTGTTGGCGGAAACCCGAAATTCGCTGTCGTATGTGACGTCGTATGCAAAGGTTACAAAATAAAGCCTAAAATAAAAACGCAAAGGTTACAAAATTAAGCTTAAAATAAAACCGCGTGTCATTCTCTGGTATTTTTTCGTAAGGGTGATTACTGCAAATTGGTACCTCTTTGGAGTCACTGAATTTGCCCCCTTTGGTGACAAATGAAATAAAATAATGTTTTATTACGATATGACATGCATTCCATCACGATTGTCGGCCCCCAGTGGCTCAGTGGATATGGTCACATTCTACTGAGCGGGCAGCCTGGCTATTCCAGCTGCCAATCACCTTCCCTTTCCTTCCCTGCCCCTCACATATCTCCATAAAGACACGAGGGTGCAGTAATCATGTAGTGCACTAGGCACTACGGTGATTTATTAAAAAAATTGAATATAAACTTCTGGATGAATCTGTGTATTTAAATAGTGCGTTTTGATACGTTTTTAATTTTTTGTAAATTTTTCCGAATCGAGTCGGTATTGCGACCGACTGCGGGTTCGACGGTTTCGATGGTTTCGGAAGCTTTCTTTTAGGGGAACTGGTGACAATGTTCCCCTCAGGCATTGCCATCGCAACTCAAGGGGTACAGAAAATTGTCGTAACAAATAATATCCGACGGAACGATTTTTTTGCGATTGGAAGCTAGAATTACAGCTAGACTAGTCTGTTTATTTTACGAGAGTCCATGTAGGGTTCAAAACTCGGTAACTCAGTCAGGAAAACTCATTTTCTCCATATATGCTTCTTTGAATAGCCGGTCCATTTCCATCGGTGCTGGTAACTCCCCCCCCCCTTCACCCCACCCATTCCCCCCTTTATATCCTCCCGTGCGCTTAGCACAACAATGGCCATATAATAAAATTGGGTCAATGTCTATTCGCGTAATAACTCCGTGCACAACGCCTTTCACTTTTTTTCTTTCTCTCTCTGCTTTCCCGCCATTTCTATGCTTTCTTCGCGCGCCTTGCTCATCGCTGCGTGCCGAGCGTGCGAGTCAAAGAGTCAAAGGAGTAGAATATTCCGTGCAGTGTTGGGCTTGTTCCTTTTGAGAAGGAGTCGGTTCCAATTTCCGTTCCTCTGATGAAAATAAGGAACCAGTGGTCGTTACAGTTCTTCAAAAATTAAATGGGACCAAGACGTTCCTTTTCAAAAGGAACCTGGAACTTTTTCGTTACTTTACCGTTCCTTCGATTAAAAAGTAGTTAAAAAAACATTTGCGGAAACTAATTTTGATTTGCGGCTAAACTAGATTTGCGGACACAGACCAAAAGCTTTCAAAATAGGAACCAGTTCCTAGGAACGGAACTTTTCCGTTTCGTTCCTACCCAACACAATGAGCAATCAATGAGCGATTTATACCGCTACAAACAATCCGCCTCCCATTGAGGTCTAACTTATCATCTCTTTGTTGTATGTTCGCGCACGTGTGACCGCCTCGCTGTATTCCATTTTTCCCTATCGCGGCTCCAAGTTCTCTGCCAACAACAATAGCTTCTGGAAAAATATGATTAATAATAGAACACGAAGAGTTGGCCTAGTGCACGGAGATCCATCGGCACGTCTCTTGACGGAGTGAATTATTTCCGTTTCTTTTGTGCGGTCATGTTAGTTTTTTTTTCTTTCTTCACCCACGTTTACTGTAAACAATTTTTTTTTTGCATTTCTGTGTGATGCGGGTTTCTTTTTTCTAGCGCGTTGTAAGCTATACAGGGGGTTCACAAATCTTTTGAATATTTCGTTACAGCATTAGCAAAATATTAACGTTATTTTGAAGGCATTACATTTTAAAGGAACCCCGGAGGGGCCAATGGCTGAGGTCAGATGACCAGCCAAGGAAGATGTCCTATTTTTACCCCATATTGCTGTATTTACTGATTTTATACTGTAATATTTGCAATCCTCGGGTTTTTTTTAGGCTGGGGGGGGGGGGCGATCGTATAATTTAGCCTAGCCTTTTAACCGAGGTAGGGAATCTTTACGTGTACCCGACAGCGTACAGGCAGTCCCACGGCTTTACTTTTCATTCCGAAGGATGGCGCTAGCAGAAATTTATCTCGCCTAAAAAATAACTCCGGAGGTCTCGGCCGGGGATTTGACCCATGATCACGGACATAATAGACTAGCATGCTAACCACTACGCCGCGTGGTATCTGGCCACATAGGTTTTTTAATGTGTCAAATACATACTTCCTGCGCCATCAACTTGCTATTAAAAAATGATTCGGGTTAAAAGGGGGGATTTTATCCTATCCCTAAACCCTGCAAGGCCGGAAGAAAGGGATAACCTTGTGTAACATCACTGGCGAACCGGGAAATGCCCGAACCCCTTGAAAGCTGGGGGAAGGACGAAAGGAAGGGTGCTATGCGGGAAAGCGGGATTCAGTGGGGAGCTTCTTGGGAAGACGGGATCTATCCGGGAAAACCAACTTTCGGGGTGAAATGAAGGGTGTTTCGATCTTACTCATTAGTTTTCTACTTTTGTCTGTAGCGTTGTTCCGGAATTTATTCCCTTATTCGCAGTGTTGGGAAAGAGCGCGTTCCTTTTTTGAGGAACGGAGGAACGGGTTTTCCTTTTCTTTAAAATGCGTTCCTTTACAAAACAGCTTCATTTCCTGAAAAAATATTTTTTCCAAAAGTAGGTCGAAGCAAAAAATAAAATAATTGATTGTGTGAAACGCGGAAATTGTTAATGTTAATGTTAAAGGAAAGTGTTACTGTTTTTATTTGGTCCTTAGCCATTTCAAGCTGACTTCAAATAAAAAACATTCTCAAAATTCCTTGAGAATATTTTTTTGCCTCGTTTTTTGCCATTACTTGTTTTCTTTATTTTTTTGTATTTTTTATTAAAGGAACGGAAAAGGAACGCGTTCCTTTTCATTTTCGAGTAATGGGATCGGGAACGCGTTCCTTTTTCATCGGAGGAACGGTAACGGAAACGCGTTCCCTTTCAAAAGTAATGTTATTTGCCGAATTTTTGTTTGCAAAAAAATATGTTTGTCTAAGTTTCTGAAAAAAAAAATTTTGGAATTTAGACTTATCCATCAGGTAAAATTATCGGTCAGCCTCAATAAATTTATGTTACAATTATAATTTGGTTCGGCGCAATTGCAAAATATTGCGTAAATGTCAATTTTGATTTGGTGGCCAAAATGAGTAGTTGGCTTCACCAGTCCCACTCCATCTGTTGGCGTCGCCTCATGTGTTCATCGACATCGATCCCCGCTAATCACCCCTAATCCTATTAAGTGTCCCGCCCCTCCAGCCCCATACCCTTAACCCATTCACCTACTTCTACCGTTGGACAGGTAATTGCTGTTGGGGTGGTAGTGGTGTGGTGGGGAATAGTAAAAGTGGCGCCGATTATTGCCTAATTTCGATCTTTAATTAATGGTTTGGGTGGCGACAGCGCTGATTGCGCGCTCGCTCACTTTTCTAGCTCGCTCAATTTGGGGTTGGTTCTCTTTGTCGTTTGCTCGCTGCAGGGGTGGGGTGTCATGCAACACATGACTGGGGTGATGCGGCCTACAGGAGGGGGCGCTATCACGTGACGAAGGGGTTAATCGGTCAGCGTTGTCGACACCTTACAACTGTTTAAAAAATACTCCCGTCATTCGATTGCGTCATGTCGCCCTCATGTCTCTTCGATTATTGGCCAACGCGGGAATCTGGAAGGTCGTCGAGTCCGTGGTCGTTGGGCTATCCGGTTTCTGGGCTGGTTGGTGTGGTGGGGGTTTGGTGGTTGGTGATGGTGGGAGGCAGAACGCACCCACCTTTCGAGACACTTTGAAATTTGATTTTGCGAATGGTGCCAGCGGACACAGTTTAGAATTTGAAAAATTCCTGATGCGTTCCTGATTTGTTTTAAAATAATTTCCAATTGCGTCTCATTTGTGGACAAAATATACGTTGTAGTTTATTAACTAACCTTTTAGCTACCAACTTCAAAGGTCATAAACAGAATTTTTTATTTTTCTTGTATTGCCTATACTCGTTAGTCGTGCATAGCGCTAACTAATCTATGTGTCGTATTGCGAACTATTTGTTTTCTATTATTTTAATCTCTATTTATTGCACATGGATGATTGAATTTATAATTTAAAGCTGCCAAACTGTTTATTAAACAAAAAATTGTCCGAATTTGAACAGGTTACGTTGAGCTTCCAACCGACTATACCTGAATTTCAACAATGTTTTTCAATCCCATTGGCGTTTTTCCAAATATGTCTTTGTGGCTGTGGTGGTCTCATGAGGAAATATCTTAAGTAGCGCTCGTTGCTTATCTGTGGTGGTAGTGGTAAGGCCTACTTTCCGATCGCTTCGCTATTTTTTTTTTCTTGGCCGGGCGACAGCTGTTTTTGGCCTGTCTTGGCTCGTCCAATCTTTCGCTATCTGGCGCGAGCGTACTCCGCGCGGCCCGAAAACGGAGAGAGAACGAAAGTGAAACTCGGATAAAAGTGAGATCAGTGGGTAAGGAGGGCAGCGGGTCATTGCTAGCTGGTCAGCGGGTCAGTAGGCACGACGCGAGGGAGCTCGTCGACGCCGACGACGCCGCCGTAGGCACCACAACCGGGGATCGCGCCAAATTTTTCTGTTGTAACGAGCGCGCGCGCCAGAGAAAGTTTTACGAGCTGGTTAAGTTGCTGCGAGCTGCGTTGAGTACGTACATACACATTTGTCAATACAAAGTGGTTTGGACCAATTTTCCAACGCGCGCATATGGAATCCAATGGCGAGCGTTTGTACGATTCGAGATAATTGAAAATGATTTGCGGGAAGTCTTAGTTAAATTCTTACATCTGGGAATGAACCGAACGTTTTTTATTTAAGATGCTTAATTGTTAAAGACCAAATAATTAAAGACCTTTTTTGTACGACTCACCGTAACCAAATTGGTTGGTTGGGTTTGTGGCCCGACTAGTCCCGGGTTCGAATCCCGGTGCTGGCTCTCGTTTATTTGTTCCCATTGAACTGGTGAAAGTATGCATCTAGGAGAGTATGGAAACTAGCTGTAGTGCTATTCACTGCAGCTAAGACATTTTTGAAAAATTTATATTTACTTCTCTGGTCTCATGTTGGAGTCAGTGGAGACCTGTAAAGTTCCTTGAATTCCAGTGCATTATATTATTTGTTTTGCGGCGTGCAACTATGGTTACGTTTCTTTTGCATGTATCCTTTGTAACTCGTATACAAATTGTATGGGACTTGGTGCAATGACTTGTATAGTATGTGTCTGCATATGTGTTTGTATAAATACGACAATTCGCGCTTCTGGATAAATATGTCTTAATGTTTTGTTGTTGCGCTATACACGGACTCGACCAATCATATGATAAACGGTAAAATTGTTATACAGAATCGCGTGGGCCACAATGACAATAATTACAAGCAAATTAATCAAAAACAGCAAAATGCGTCATATTAATAAAAATGAAAAATCATGTTCATGTATATGCTGGATTAAAAGTGTATTACTATCAGACTTGCTTTTAAATGACTTTTTTTGGTCAAAGGATTTTATTTAATTGTAGTTTTTTCTTCTAGAATTAATTTTGCTGATTTTTAATAGTTAAACTTTCAAATAGTTTTATTAATAGTTGGAAAACTAAATTTCACAGTGGTATTTTAAATGTTTGGATGTGTTCAATATCACGCTGTATGCAAGGCGAATTTTATTTTTAATAACAATATTTTCTTACGATCCGGAGGATCTCGTACGAACGTACGAATTTTTTATTTCTTTCGCCCAAAAAATTTCTAAGATCTCGGTCGGGAATCGAACACGGGCTATCCACTACGCGACATTGCGCCTTGTGCAAATGTGGGTTTTGGGTCACATGTGGGGTTCAAAATTGATGAATTATTGGGGTGCACACCCCCTTCGCCTCTCGAGACCCTTTGGTTAAAGTGGGGGCCCACGCAGGAATCCCTTGTGTATGTCATCGGCCGCTGGCACGCCGTCCTTTTCGATTGTTTATGGCCGCAATTTTTTTCCCGAGGATGATGCACGCTCCGTTTGGCTATGGGCCAATCCCAGTGCTTTTCTTCAGTCGGCGCCCCCGAAGGTGTTTAACTCCGCCGCTTTTATTTCTTCACCACGTGTTGCACTGGCGCCCACCTCCTTCCCAACACCACCCCTACTAACTCTCCGGTGTTCCCGTTGGAACCGGTGGACCATGCCAAGATTGCCTAATCTTTTTAAGAGTTGGCACCCTGTTTTTTTCCTCGGTTTTCTTGGAGAGTGATGGGGCTTCCTCGTGTCATTTCCACAACATGTTTTCTTTCCTTCATATAAATATAGGTATATACGTAAATATAGTGGGCAGTGCCTCAGAAATTCACCTTGAGAAGGTTTTACAATTTTATTGTTTCACTAATTGAACCCGTTATGAAATGACTCAAGCAAAAATTAGAAGAATATTGTTCAGAATCAGAACTAAATACATAAAAATACAGACTTTTGCAGGAATGTCCCTCAACAATCGAAAATATCAATGTATATTTGTTCAATTATATAATCACACAACCAACCACAAGCATCGCCTTAAAAAATATTTAATTGCTAAATCGTTGTGTCGATAGTGTCTTTAAATTTTCTACGTTTTTTTATTTATTTATTTTTTATTCCGGATCACTGTAGTGATTTTTTAACTGCCTAAGTGCAAAGGGGGGGGCTTTCTTTACGTTTTTCCGCCTGAAAGCACCATCAGGGGCGACCTGCTCATTTTTAGGCATTATACATACGAGCGTACGTAGATAGGGATCTTTAACGGGTACCCACGGCGTTACTTCCGTTCCGAATGAATTTTTGTGGCACAAAATATATGCTGAAATGAAGCGTTAGGGAGTAACGTCCGAAAACGGGACGTTACTTCCGTTACTTTCATTTTATTTTTTAAGTTACTTTAAATGTAACGTCTTCCTCGTGTTGATAAGTAACGAGTATCGTCTCAGTTACTTTAAAAGAATAACTTACCCAACTCTGCTAAAATGTCGGTCGAAATTTTTAATAAGAGTATTCGTTGCAAGGACGCTTGCTTCTAAAAATGGATCTAATAAATTCGCTGTAGTTAATAGTTAAGTCGGCAGATAGCTTGGTACAGTTTTTCGATTTATGGATTTACGGACAACCCAGACAGTGTCACCCGTCATGAAAACGGAAAAGTAGGCCTTTATTAGTATGCACAGTTGTGCTCGCCACCAAATCACGTGACATCATCATCATCATGCAAAACGAACAAAAGCGCTGCTACCAACAGGTGTGCGCGACGAAACTTTAAATAGATGTCTAGCCGAGTCAGACATTGGTGAATTTTTTGCCGACAAACCAGTGTTCCCGCCAGAGACCTAATGGATTGCTCCATACAGGCACTTCCTCCGTTGTGAATATTGTCGCCAGGCGGACGTGTGCATGTGAATAATTTAATGAACTTGTCCCGCGCTTATAAATTGGAAACAAATAATAAAAATGGATGGCAACACACGGCGTACGGCACAATGGTCCTTTATTGTATTACTAAATTATGGGGCCGGATTTTTATGTCCGGAAAATGGATAAATTTGAATTTTTCGTTGACGGAAATATCTTGTTTTTGAAAAATTAACACATATAGAAAATTTAAGATGGACACAGATATAAAATGTAAGATAAATACAGACAGATAAAAAATTAACAACTTATCCTATTTAATAAATCAGAGTTTCCGTCATTTTGTGAGCACAAAATCCTAAATGCGCATCTGCAACGCCTCTGTGCCGTAGAGGCCCCGCTGTGACGTCATGATACTCGCAATATTCGAATAAAGCCTGCAAAATTGCTGCCTGTCCTCCGTTAGGCTTATTCGCTTGCCTTCAAAATACTTCACCGTAACCGAAACGAATATTTTTTTTGGAAAATGCGATCTTGGTTGATGAAATTAAATCATTTGTCTTGGCGAAATCTTTCATTGTGAACGAAGATAGATTGCTTGGCCATTATTTTGAATTTACGATATACTTATATCAACCGCATAAGGAAATCAAAATAATGGATTAAAACCGAAGAATGCGGTCGGAGTTTATTACATAGTGCGTCGTTCGTCAATTTAAAGGTTGACTACATGAATAGTGCAGTCCAATGCAGCACCGGTACATAGTTCCCTTTTAAAAAAAGGGGCCCCCTATTTCTATTTTGAACGGATGCACTAATGACATAGTTGCGCGTTGGTGACACTGGGACATGCCAACGGGCTTATTGATGAGGCTGCGAAAATGGGGTTTTAATGTCGCGGACGCAATATTCAGTTGAATTCATATTGAATTTCTTTCTTTCCCCTATAAAATATTCAGTCGGCTATCTATTTGTCGATCTCTTTGTAGATCTCTCTTCCAATTGTCTCTCATTGACATCGCGATGCATGTGTGATTGACGATAACGGGAGCACGTGCGTTAAATTCCATCAATGCCAGTGATTTTGCAATCTTGTACATAAGCATAATTTCACCGTTAAGTTAGAGAAACACGCCACTTTCGCCATGCGCCACTTATAATAAAATGATACGATACTTGAATATCATGAATCTTTTGATTGGCTAAATAACTTAAATATTTTTTGACCAATTAGCGTCAGACACTTATTTTTCCTAGTCGTCTTGAGAAAATATTTAATAAATTAATTGTTACGACACTCCCATAAATTTAAAATGTCAAGCGCTGAAATTTCATCATTCCAGCTGCCATTCCCCATCCCTTCCCTCCCCTGTCCCTCGCATATTTCTATTGAGACATGAGGGTGCAATAATCCTGTTGTGCACTAGGCACTACGGTGATTTAAAAATCAAATAAAAACAACACACAATACAAGTGTTTTTCGACCGCATTTTGAGTTTTACCGATTGAGTTTCTGGCCCTCTCAACGTGCTAGCATGCATAAGCCATAATTTTAGATAATTTTAGGTTTTAGCTAGGTTCCAGCCAATCCGCGCGCAGGGAAACAGAGAGAAAGTTTTTGATTGACACAGCCAACGAACTCGCCGTAGCGCTCGCCTGCTACCTAGCGCGCGCCGCTTTGGTTGGCTCTTACATGTTGTTGTAGTCAGATCAGTGGACCAGCCCTTGATTTGCAACAACCGACTCGCCGAGAGACAGCCATTGTAATACAGAGTGAAATCCGTCGCCTGCTTATTTAAATCACTATCTCAACGATGCTTAAGGCATTGAGATTTCTGAGGAAAAAAACTCAAAATGTAACGTCACAGTCACTGAGTTTTGGCGTCAAGCATCTATAAAATGACCAAAACAACCCAAAAACGAAAACATCATTGAATCAGCCAATTACAGCGTTTTTGAGTTAGAACAAAAAAATTAGTTGCAAGGAAAATTGATCTCCAGGATATTCAAATTGTTCCGATAATTTTGTTCTTTTAGCACTTCGCTCGAAATATTTTTTATTCCCCCCCCCCCCCTAAAAATACTTTTTAAGATGATAAACGTCTTAAAATGGCTTTCCATGTTATAGAAAGATCTTATAAATGACAGTTTTGAAATCGTATCTGCAGATCACGATTCGTGGGAAAAACAAAATGTCAAATTATATTTGCATGCAAATAATATCGTCAAATGGAATGACTTTTGAAATATGTCAATTTGAGCATTAGCTTGAATCGCTTGCCTCTTACGGAATCTTAAATTGTCATTTCGGAAAAAAAATGTGTATTAGGCTATTAAAAAGTGTTGTCAAGTTCCCGTAACAAAAAACTACCATTTCATTTTTTTATTTTTTATTTTACAGTACGATGTCACAAATCAAAGGTGTGAATTAGCCACGGCATGGAATTTCAGTGATCCATGGTCTCATGAGAGTCATAAGGTTCCAAATATAACGCTTTTCGACTTCGAACGGTTACTAGACCAAGCGTGTGAAATGTGAACCCGGTTCTGTGACTCCCCGCCCTGGAGAGTTTTGGGCGTAGGTACGCTGATCCGACAGATCAGGACGCCACGTTTCCATTCCCAATCTGGAAGAACTTTCAAATTGGTGGCGCGTTCAACATTTACCTACGATCGCCGCGGCAAAGCAACGTAATTATGAGTAGAAACTTCAAAGTACGTCAAACCCAGTTCTCGAAAAACTTCAAAATCGGGATGAAACCGGGTAAGCAAAACGGTCGCATAGGCAGATGCAACGGCAGAGCGCTAGCGTGTTAATTGGGTCAGCCTTATTATTCTTTCCGACGTCGGAGAAGAAATTAACGGTCGTCGCCATTAACGTCGCGTGGTGTTAGCGCTTTTCACTTTGCCCGTCGAGCGTGGAATATTAGAGGTGCGCCGAGGTGGCCCCCTCCTCCCTCCCCCCACACACACTTATCACACATCAATCGCGTTATGATTAACTATTTCTAACCGCATCAGCCTGTCAAAAGCGTCATTGCGATCGACAATACCACTTACTAAAACGCAGTGTTGGCTAGGAACGTAACGGAAAAGTTCCGCTACTAGGAACTGGTTCCTTTGTTGAGGATCTTTGAAAAGTCCATCTTCCCTTTCTTAGGATCTCTGTATGATTTGCTCTTAGTCCAATTTTTTCAAAGTGTGCTGACAGCGGTACATTTTTACCGCACCAAATTAAAATTGCTAAATATTTTTATCTGTGTCCGCAAATCAGCATATTTTTTATTTATTTATTTTTTTATTTTTTTTTTTAAATTCACCGTAGCGCCTAGTGCACTACAGGAATACTGCACCCTCGTGTCTCTTTGGA
>JAUJYS010004118.1:0-12306 GCA_033995665.1 Melogona broelemanni | reverse complement strand
TATACGCGCGCGCGCGCGTACGTCCGATAGAACGTATTTTCTGGTTGTTCATGTCACGCTCGTGTAGTTATGCCGAAACGGGAAAGAAAATGACTTTTCTTGCTTTCCAAACGCATCACCAATGTACACACGGGGTCACTGGAGGATGTTTATATACGATATTCACGAGGAAAAGGAAAATGTGGGCCGCGGCCGACCACGTGAATCCGTCTTGCATTGTTGCTAGCTGCGGAGTGGGACGGACGTTTGTGTGTTTGTATGTGTGCCTGAGTGTCCGGGCACATGCACACTAAGGCAGGCCTCGCGTCTCTCAAACAACAATTCACGTCTTACTAAAATAAGGCTACAAAACGGACGTGTGCGTGGCAAGTTTTCTTCACGGGGATACTTGGTCCGAGTCGAACCATTCTATCTATTTAGTAGGACAAATTAATTACTGAACGGAAAATTTGCTCTAACATCAAAGTTCAAAATTCAATTTCAACTCAGGTTGCAAACAACTTTGTCAGAGCATTATTAGAAAGCGTACTAAGGGTTATGGCACATGTAAACGCACGTGTTTTTTTTCTTCTTGCATTTTAGCATTTCTGTAAAGGTTAAAGTGTTTTGATTATTTCGAAAATCATTTTTAATCGATATTTCGTAAACCGATTGCTTAATAAATAATTTTATGAATTTGAAATTGAATATTCGGTTGCCCTTACAGTCTTTGAATTTTTGTCGTAATTCTGTGTTTTATTTTTTTTTTATTGAGAACGTTACAGAGCGGTACCCATGAAAGATAACAATTTATAGAATGTCTCTGCTCGAAAATTTAAACCCAATGTAAAAGCGAATTTGTGTATGCACACGCGCTTGCATGTCCGTATGTAGGCCTCGTGTCAAAACCCCTCTCGCGCATCGTGCACGTAGCCTATGATCGGGGACAGGGGTAGGGTGACCGCAACGTCGCAGTGTGGCGGCACGCGCCATTATGATAAAATCGCTCACAAAGTACGTATATTTAAAATTTTCGTAAAAGTGATTGATCGTCAGTAGTCTGGGCTGTTGTTATCCCTCTTTATGACGCGCCAGACCTGATAAGTTGTTGTGAAACTTTTTAATTCGCGATTCATCATTTAAACACACAAAAACGATTCGACTTATCACAACAACCACGAACATCGTGACGCGGCCTGAGGATGGCTGACTACTCCGAATATCGATCGGAGCAATAGGCCTGTAACTGAAACTCGGTTTTCTGCGCATGCTCAAAGTATATGAAATTGAAACGTATCTGGTTTTCATTATGCATGAGCGTGAAAACGGGAGATTGATGTTATCGGCGATGAAAATTTAATATCAACCCTGCATGACGGATACTTCCTCGTTTGCAACGAACGGACTGTCACTGTTGGAAAAATTGCATCTCTGATTGACAACACGGCGTACGTTTTGCGCATGCGTCAAAAGTATTTTCGTCAGTGACTTTAAGGTGACGTTGCATTGTCGAAAGCATAAAGACAAGTTAACCAAACGCAACTTTCTTAATTTAAATTCTATGTTGTGCAAAAATTGCTCGCCGAGTCGGATGTAGAATTAAATTAACTATATTAAGACTGTAAAGTAAGTAAAGTACATGTAGTATAGGCATTTTTAATTTATCAGTTACAGAGGTGTCTGAATTTGTTTCTGTACAAACTAAACTTATCAAGCTTTTTATGCTATCGAATGTTCTGCGTTAACGATTATTTCGAAGACATCTATGACATCGGGAAGACGTGCTATCCGCAAACTCATTTGAATATTTATCTGTGGCGTTAAACTGAACGTAATAAAGGCGTGGATAAATGTCAGTTAGTGCATTTGGGCTGTCGCAAACTGTCATTTGTTGGAATGAAAAGCGGTTAATTTTCGACCGCCAATCTCAGCAACACCGCAGATTAGACACCTGTTAATTTATTTATATTTTCACTTGGCAATTGACATATATGTTGAGATTTGATAATGCTGCTACCCATTTCCAACACGGTTCATCAACACTAGTTTGGGTTCGTTAATTCCTAATTGGCGTACAAGATTATCAGAGGAGCCGCCATAAATTAGCAATTCCTCTGCACATCGCATCGATATTATTCATTCGATACACGACGATTGCGCTTGAGCTACAGAAGTTTCCGAACACGTTTTCCTGTTTGCACGGCGCGTTTTTTGAGGTCAGCCAATGAATGCAAATCGCCGTCATCTGATTCGCCGTTAGATATAGTCTGTCTGACGGCACAACCGCATACAGGGTGCTTCTTTAGACGTGACTGAATTGAACTTTGTTCAACGAGCTTGAAGGGAGCCATTGGCAATCGCGTGGAGTTAGAAAACAATAGAATCGGAAATTCTTTTGAAATCATTTGAACAACGTTATTGAAAAGATTTTGTACGAGGTAAAAAATGATGTGGAACTCGTGCCCGTACGATGGCAAGTACACGCTAATGATATTTAACTAATGTAGACATCAAGAAAAGCAAACCTGGAAAATCGGACAAACCAGTTCTAAAACAGCGGTAACGTGCTTTTTTATCATTGCATGTATACATTGTATTAGGAAACTAAAGTGTTTCAAAGCAGTAAATTCAATTTTAAAAAATAAATAAATTATGGTTAACGTTTGAATAAATGTGTTGTGTCATTCTGCTATATACACCATATATTCCACCGTTTTCGTAGACACGAGATTTGCGTTGTGAAACGTTTCTTAGTTAATGTTGTTTTTAGATGGAACTGTTCTACTGTCAAAAAAGATAACTGCAATCCGGAAATAGAAATACATCATAATTAAATTACTGAAACAATGCCAGCTTCATTTCAAGCATTTCGCACATTGGCGGAGGTAAGCAAAAAAAAAAAAAAAAAAAAAAAAAAAAAAAAGAAAAAAAAAACCGCAGGACGCCGTCAAGAAAATACCCGTATACACGTTCTATCGGATTACGTCACTCAGCTCGTACCTATTTGAACATGTAATAGAACACGTTTATGCGATTTGCGTGCGGCCGAGAGACGCCTCGCTTATCGGACGTTGCTTTCGCTTGCAAAATTTATGCACAACATTTCAGCATGTACGTACGCATTACATAGGATCTACTCCTTGACAGTCTCGTTGGAGGCAATTAAAATAACGCCAACTAAACTCGTAACACGTCAAAAAGAATACCACCTATCATTTCAACCGCGTTATTTGCTCTCGCTCGACATACTGAGGAGGTCTATTTTACAAGCAATTATGCTCTCTATTTTAAAAGATAGAAAAAAGATAGGAGGGATAGGATATACGCGGATTTCCATATACTTGCCCCTCACCCTCGTCCCCGGAATGTCAACTTGAGAATAGTGAGGGGGGATAAATATATACACTGTGTATGCTTGGGTCCAACTGACGAATCCAAACACCAATGAAGGAGCGTAGCATAAATTCTAATTTTTACAGCACAAATTGGCACAAATATAGCGCT
Organism: Melogona broelemanni; assembly: GCA_033995665.1. Lineage (NCBI taxonomy): Eukaryota > Metazoa > Arthropoda > Diplopoda > Chordeumatida > Chordeumatidae > Melogona > Melogona broelemanni. Next base: position 8,823 of record JAUJYS010004118.1, on the reverse strand, counting down.
AATTTTTGGCAAGCTTTCAATTCAAAATTCCGAGGTGTGGGTGGGGGCAACTATATGGACATAATACACGGTGATATAGGGGGGGGGGAGAATACCAGTGGATAGAGAGTGAGTGTAAATGTACATGCATGTAGCTTGACCCAGCTATTATTACACGGCTCTCAAAGTATATATTACTGCAGCTGTCTGCGAGATAATCATTTCTCTAGATAGCCACACGTATGTGTGTGGAGGGAAATAATATTAGTTAGGACTTTTATTTGGCACAAAGTTGAGATAGGTTAATGAAAACACACAATCTCAGGTTAATTACAATGCTAGACTCTTATTTTCCTGATTTTTTATTAAACGTGTTTGGCTTAAACGCCGGTGCAGATGGATAGTGAGAATGTCCGTTTCTAGATTGCCTAGACTATTACACTATTTATAGCTGCTCGCAGAAGAAAGATGCATAAATAGATATACTAAACGAACAGTTCATTAAACACAATAGAACATCTGTTGGTGCACTGTTATACTGGTAAGAACGCAACGTGGGGTTGTTGCCTATTTGCGGGGTATCTCTTTAAGTAGGCTATACATTTACACGTTATTCCAGGTATCACCGCAACACCACAATTAAGGCTAATTCGCTGATGAATAAATTATACAACGCGGTCCAACGCAACATCCAACATGCAATGTGGTTTTTGTACTACGAAATTAAGAGCACGTAATTAATTTCCTGAAAGGTAGGCAGGCAGGTAGAATTTGAACCATAAAAATGTTCATTGCCTATCATTTTGAAATTTCAATTAAAAATATAAAAAAATATATACATCTTTCATTTTTTAAATTGATATTTACTGGAGATTCTATGCCCCTAGTGTTCATGTGGCAATATATTGTCTCGTGAATTTGTTCTCAATCATTGCTTACATCATTAATAACGTTAACGCCAAGCGATCGAAAGCTACCTTTCATTAGTTATTTTATGAACATTTTAATTTCTTTAAATTAATGAAGCATGTTCGAGTACTTATTAATAACGTTATGCACTGTAGACCATGGTGCTGATGATCGACATCGATTTTATTTGATTTGTTTAAGCTATTTAATGTGAAAATCAACGAGGCGATACGGCAGTGATTATTTGAAAGCGTTTGACAACGTCGTGTCGTTGTCGACGGTACGTTTTCACTAACAGAATTGCTGTGCCTCACGCTTAAGGTTGATTTCAAGAACTAGTGCATACGATATTTTAGTGTTGCAATGCAGCATTCAACTTAATTGCACGTATATTTTTTAATGAGTATATGCAGTATTTCGGAATCGTTTGATCGAATGTTTGACAGAAAATTTTATTTTTGAGAGGTGCGGTTTTGACTAAGAAGCAGCAAAGCAATTCATTTTTTTATTCGAATAACATTGAAGAGCAATTTTTTATTAAAAAAACATAAGATGTGCATACAAAGTTATTGAACAAAGCTGATTCTGATCTTTGAATAATTTTATGCATATTTAATTTAATTTAATTTAATCATATTTTTTTTCCAAAATCTTGCGAGATAACGTTACAGGTTAAATTTCTTTGTTGCTATCAATCTTCCTGCCAGCAAATCGCATATGCACGTCTCCTCAACCTCCTTTGATTAACGACAACTATGGCGATAAAAAATATGGCACATGGAAAATGAGTGGTTGGCTAGTCATTGATCTTTTCTGAGGTCTACCACTTCCCCCTCCCATCCATATCCCTTCAATTCAACTCGGTTTAATTGGCCACCCGTATAATTACCCATATCTGATACGGGCCTCTATGCTTATGAAAATGTCCTCCCTCTTTTCCATTCCATCTCGGCCTATGGCGACGTCCAAATAGCAATGCGCGTGGATGCGCGAGCATAACTAGGTTTCACGGTTTCAGTGCCGCAAAAATAGCTGTCCAGCGAACATAATGCTTGCTCATCACAAAGAACGTGAACGGCATGTAAGACTTTGGTTAAGAAGGGATGCGCCCACAAGACACGCACACAAACACGCGCGCGAAAGGATTTTGACTCTTATTTTGCAAAGGAAACTTAACCTCCTCTTAAGAAAACAAGGGGTGGCTTGAAATGAATATTGCAGCGGAAACCAGTAACGAGGTATATTCGATTAGACACGCTTTTAAGAGATAGGAAAATGCTTTTTTTTAGTTGAGCCAGAACAGTTTTCTGTGATGTTGATTAGAGTGGTTTTTTTTCATATAAAGTTTACAATTGTTTTACATTGCTTTGCAATTACCTTGTCTCGTATTCCATCTATTTAAATAAATAAAAAAATTCAAACGAATTTTTTTTATTATTTATATCGATATTAAACAAATGTTTTCTATTTGAAAATATTTGAAGCATCATCAAAATTTAATGATTGTTTCATAGTAGATTAACATTTTCTATAGTTATGTAATTTCATTTTCTTAGTGAAACAGTGTACACAGTGTACCAAAAAAAAAACACGCTAGCTTTTTATACGCATTAAAAGCATCTATTATTATCCTCCATCAATAGGTTAATAATGCGTCATCACATTTCTTGATGGCAACGTAATGCTTCACTGTTTACCAAACACGAAAACTCATCAAACCGTAACTCATCGCTTTATCTGTGATACGATTTTGATTTCGGCGTCCAAACCTTATTAGCATCACAGGATTAAATGGAGAAAACAAAATTCTAATGAAAAGTGACACACCACCAGGTTGTCTGACAGCACGGTCATTTCCCCCGTCATATCCGACACGGTTTGACTCCCACTTGCCAAACAGGCCTCTCCTCCACCTGTGGCAGCAGCATCGCGCACGCGAAGATGATATTCTAACCAGATAAAACTCATCCCGCGAACGAGGCACGTCTCCCCAGTCAGCCGGGAAAAATCGAAGTCGAGTAACGGCATCCTTCTGGCCTACTTACCCGCCAAGCATCAGCATCATCGACGACGGCAACGGAGGCACCATCATCATCATCAGCAGCACGACGAAAAAAACCACCGCACCACGATCACAAACAAAAATTTCTCGGACGCACGTGTAGGTAGAAAGAGAGCCTCGATGAGAAGAGGTGTCCACCAGAGAGGTCCACAACAGAATCGCTTACGTAATACCAATCGTCCGCAGTTTGGCTAAACCAGCTCTGTCCGCCTGAAGAACAAACTGACTGCTGCTTCTCCGAAAGTCCCGTTCATGCACCGAGAGATGTGGCGCGGTGGAATATGGTGGGACGGGGGAGGAGCAGGGGGTAGGTGGACGTCGTCGTCTTCGTGAGGTGCACAAAGAAAGGCACGTGGTTCGTTTTTCCCGTTATGTGTGTTAGTGGTGTCTTGGCGTGCGCGCGGTGACGTCACACGTAACTGGCACACGCGCGAGATCGTACGAGAAAGAGAGAGAACGCACACGCACAACAAACACAGCTACAGGTCTTCTCGAAGTGTTCCTGTTTGGATGGAAAATAGTGGCGCTCGGATCGCGCGTTTTTACACGTGCGTCGGTAACAACGGACGAGGATTCGACTGAGATATGGCAGTCGCTCCTAGGCGCGCGGCACTCTTAAGCACTCGGCCACCAGCTGACTGGGTTTGTGTTGTCGTCCACCTATGATGGCGTCTTGGCCCACTTTTCCCCCGGCCAATAGGCGATCGTGATTCACGTGCTGACATCGAGGGGACAGACGGTGACGGAGAACTTATTTTTTTGAGGGGGGGGGGATTCCCTTTCGGGTTATAAGGGTTGTATGCGTTGTGACACCAAATTGTGTGGAACTCACCAAGCCTATTCGCCGATCAGCGACGGCGATCAAGCACGTCGGTGACAAATTTAAGGGCAAAGGCGGCGAATAATAAAAAATTACGACTCGAATATTTATACTAGATATTTACTGCATAACCACTGCCAACATATATTTTTTATAAATATTTATGCTGTTATTTATCGAATAATTGCCACTGTATACATAATTGAAATATAAGATGTCTAAACGAAGTAAATATATCTAGAAATATTAACGATAATATCAAAATATATTTTAGAAAACATAAAACGACATTGACGAGTAGAAGCGAAAATATGATACCGGTACATTTACTTAAATGTAAATAAGATGTCTAAAATGATTGTAAGAGTTTTTAATGGTATCCAAAATGTGATGGACAGTAATTCGTTTTATTTTCTGTTTTAGGATGACCGCGTGGCGGCTTGTTATTCGATCTCGCTAAAATTGTGATTGTTGTTTTTTCAGGAGGGGAGCATTGTTTGGTCGTCGTACGGGTTTTTGCCAAACATATAAACTGTGTTTTTATTCAATAGGACATAAGTTATTTCGCGAGTTTATTTTCTTAATTTTGGTTTGCATTAGCAGCTGATTATCCGGAGTTTTTTTTACTGAAAGTATTTCATGCGGCAGATAGAAAATAATGTGGTAGCTTATCTCTACTGACTATATGCATTTTCCTAGATTGTTATTCTAATGATAAGTAAAGTTTTAAAAAATATATTTGAAAATAATTTTCTATCACCCAATTGAAAAACATCCTACGTAATTTATGGATCTTACGTGTATTTAGATAATATGAACAAGTCACTTCGCTGTGGGATCCTATGATTAGGCAAAACGCGAAAGTCGATCGATTCAGGATGGCAGAACAACACGACCCACGGTGTCATCATACTATCTCCAATGTTCCGGAACGAAAGTTATATATTTGTTGAGAATGTCGTACTATTACTATTCCTTTTTTTTTAATAAATTGAATAAATTGAATTGTCAGAATTAACTAAACAAGTTATCCGCCAATTAATTAATTTATTTATTGGAAGGCAACGATTCTAATAAATATTGTTCCCGTATACTCCATCTTCAATGGTCGTGGATGCATCATTTATTTAAGTTCAGTTTCTAAGCATATATTAACATTTGATAATTTTAGTGTTAATGAATTATTAGCTCAAATTATTGTAACGACTTATTAGCTAGCTGAGGGGGTCATTGGATCGAGGCTTTAGTCTAAGAAATTTCTTTCCGGCTGAGTTCCCATGACAACACAAGCCGAACTGCCGAATCTGTTGTGCCGCTGGAAAAAAAGTTTTTTCTTTCCAGTTCTAACTGCGTTCTTTTGTCAAGGAGCCGATCAAGTGGAATCCTTTGTGTGCTCACCTATATTTGAAGCCGTTGATACGCTTGAGACGATCGCGAGAAAAAGCGGAACCTAAAATCTCTTGTACCCGGAGATACAGGTAATTATTTGAAATACGAACTGTCTATAATCCAAGCAGGGCTCGCAAGTTTTTAAAGAGAGCCTGCGAAAGCTTAGATGGCCGGATTATACACCATGTTCGTCTGTGTAAATGGACAACTTCCATAAATTTTATATTTTTATTTCACGCCAGGAAAATAAATGATTTTAAAAAATGACTAGTCAAAACTTTATAAATGTTACAAAACGAACGTCTGCTACTTTTTTTTAGCGTGTCGACTACGCGATCTTTCAAACATACTAACGCTGAGTTGCAGCGTAAATTATTGCATCCTCTTCTGAAATACCAGTAAATTATTGTTTCCTTTGAAATACATATAGCTGGCGACGTTTAGCTTTACAGATCGACCATTACACGTTTTCCTTCTCAAACTGTCTGACGGCGGATCCCGAAACTTAGACGCCCCCGTGCGAGACAAATGTGAAAATTCTCAAAGACAACAATAGGCGTTCCTCGGCTTTTTTACGTATACAAAACTATATACAATATTTCTTGAATGAAAGATATAGCAAACAGCAAATCATGGGTTGTCCATTGTCCATGTGTGTAGCCTTTGTAATTTGTATTCTGAAGTATAAATTCTGAGTGACTCTGCATAAATAAGTCTATGGTCTTGCTAGAAGATTTCCAACAGAAACATACAACTGGAACATGCGTTCGTGAACCGTTTGTGCATGCTATGACTACATGAAATGAATTTATTATTAGCTATAGCCGTACACTAATGGATATTATGCGATGTATTGTTCATTCTTTTTGGAATTTTATCTGCACTCACCCAACAAGGTTGTGGTTCATTGACGAGATATACAAATTCTTATATATTTATATATATTCACATTTTTGATTTTTGTGAAAGATGCTCATATTTAATTTTTAAAAAAACATTACGCTAAAAATGACGAACTAAATTAAAATGTACCAGAGAATGGTGAATAAAGTGCATTCTCAGGAATTTAGACTTTTAAATTAAAAATTAACCTTTCTAGAAGATCCAGGGTAAAATTCGAATATATGTACATAAAATTAACTGTATCGTGAAATATAAATAATTCAATTGTGTTTGGGCTTCCAAAAATGTTCGACCTATATTGTGGCTGAGGACAGCCCTTTACCCCATCAATCAAGATATCGTCCTCAACGAAAACAGGATCTCATATAGATGCTTCGTTCGGGTAGTATTTGAATACAGGATTAAACAATTTGTGTTGCTCGATGAACTTACGAGTAGAATGTATTATTCACAGCAGGTTGTTTATAAATTTGCATTACTTGGTCTTTCACATTCATGGTTTATGTCGTTTATCATGGCAACCATGGTTTAAATTGTCTTTTACATTTACTTTTCGTGTTTTGCTGGCTGGAGGTCAGGGGCTGGGATGCTACACCGAACAACCACGTGCCCCGTCTAGTAGTAGATACCAACCCTATTTGTCATCGGCGAAAACGATTCTATCTAAAATAAAATTTCGCAGACGTTGCTATTTATCACGTAGCCGCTGTAATTCAGTAAGGTAGTTGTTTTAACTGCCAAAAGCCATATTAGCGCATCAATTCGTTTCGAATTCGAGTGTCTCTCGGAGCTGTAACGTATTCGAACCGCAAACTCGTTGGCTATATACGCGCACAAGTTGCTTCTCCCTCCAGATATAGTTGTCTAAATACTCACGATTTCTCGAGCTCAACGTCGTCTACAAACGCAGCGAACGTTGAACTCGCCTCTGAACTAGTCCTGCTCACGCTGCCACTCATCCGATACCGCAATTGAGCATATGCCACCAGCGATACAATATTCAGAAACGCCAATGGAGGGTAATTACGTTTTTGCATTAGCGCGGCTGTATTAAGACCAGTTGAGCAACGTGTCATATCATAGTAGGATTATTTTGACAATAACAATTTTTCATGTTTTTTCCCCCAGCTGTCTGAACAATATCGCAAGCGATCATTTAAAAATTGGGTGCTTTATTAAACTGTATCAACCTGAATCAAACTGTTTTCATTCAACATCCTGAATTTAGTATTGATCACTTCTTGTCTTTCCATATTTTTTAAACATGTCTTGCACAGATGCTCTTTGTAAAGCAATCAAAACGTTAAACTTGAATTTATGAGCATGTTTGCAAACCAAACCGGAACAAATCGTGAAGTTACGTACCAACGATTGCTTCTTGACGATGAAAAGGTATTTATTTATACGAATATCTATTGTCAGTGAAAATAAGTTGGATCGGATTTAAAACATGTTCGATACAAGGTTTAAATATATATTATGTAAATACTTACACCAATTTAATGAGTAAAAGGCCTAGAAACCGTCTCCTATATCGATTAGTATTAATTTAAGAATTGCGAAATTGCGCCCCGTTGAGGCGCCACCAGCCCTTAGATCTGGGCACAAAGACTCGAAAGTTCCTAAAAACAACGTCTTTCATTTTATTCACGAATCTCACTGATAATCAAGGACTAAGAAACTTTTAGAATACAACAGGTTAAATTGCCATCACGCACGTTGATTGCAAAGTCCTGTCTCGGATGTCAGCGACATTCGTGGCGAACCAATAATTATAGCGGTTTCGTTTATGAGGCGATCATGCGACCCTGGTGGTGACCAGATATTTCCATCATCCCATAGCGTTCCTTTCAGTAATACCCACACGCACAAAATACAACAGATGTATTCCTAACATCCATTCGGTTATGACCATCGCGCGTGCGCGCAAGGAGTCCGTGCGTGATGAGTTTTAGAGTTTCTGCCGCCATACCCAAATTCAATAACTTAATTGCCCACATTCCTCGACGGCGGCCAGGCGTGAGAGCAGCAAGGCTGCGCAACCGGATCCAAAAAAAAAAAAATGAGTAGAAATCGTTCAATTCGAGCATAACGCGCATATGCAGATTGGCGAATAGGTCACACGGTAGTACAACAAAAAAATGACAATGATTTCATTTTACGCGCGCGTGGTATTGGTATAAAAGTGATTGATGTTTAATGGAGTGGACCATACCGTACTTTATTAACACCCTGTCGGTTATATAGCGTGATGATTTTGTAGATCTCCGTCTTGCACCAGTTCTACGGAGTACGGTGTGGGAAACAATGGATTGGTAGCTCAGTCGATCGCAAAATTTTAAGTTGTCACGTTATCAGTTCGCATGTAAAAGGAACCTAGGCGTTCCTAGTTCCATTTCAGAAGGAACCTGGAGCTTTTCCGTTCCTTCGATTAAAAAATATTTAAAGAAATAACGAGTGGTGTGATGGTTATAAAAAAATATTGTGATTACGTTCATGATGACGCCAAATGGACATTTTCAGAAACTAAAAGACATATGCCGATTTGCGCACACAGCTCAAAATTTTAGTAATTTCTGTTTGATGCTGTAAAATTGTTCCGCAGTCGACACACTTTGGGCAATTGTAATCGTAGAAAATTAAAGGTCATTGCAAAAACAACTTTGGGCTAAGTTACACGTTCTAGACATGAGCGACCTGAAAATACGGTGTCGAGTGGGGTGCGTAGTGAAACTGACTTACCTAACCAAAAACATAACAT
>JAUJYS010004117.1:0-12309 GCA_033995665.1 Melogona broelemanni | reverse complement strand
GCTGTACTCTTGCTGCAATTTGCGCGCTTCAGCTGCATTCGCCGCGATTATTCGCCTAGTGAAATACCGCCTTAAACGGTCGTTTCGATCCCCGTTTGTTTTCCGCTGTAACATCCTCGACCGTATGGACGGATATTGCTGATTTTCTATCTGTGACAACGTCATAAAACATGCCACGGACCCTCACAGCTTTCACTGCTATTCCTAAGGAAGTATCTCGTATTAATTTCTCTCGCCCGAAAAATTGCGAAAGTCTCGACCGGGAATTGAACCCGGGATCACGGGTGCATTGGTACAACGCGCGAACCACTACACCACTCGGCAAAGGCGTTAATCATAAATAAATATTCGGGTTAAGGGGCGGGTTCCGGGTTCGAATCTTCGCCATATTGAAATTTATTATAAAAACAGTGTCAATTGACCCTTAATATTAATGGCAGTCGCAGATGTAGGGGTCGCATCCCGGTTTTGAAAAGACAAAAAGTAAAACAAGTAAAAATAAAAAAATGCAACCTTTTAGTTCATCGACATGAGCATAAAATTTTATTTTTGTGATGCTGACACTGAAGCTGCCAATTAAAAAAAAATACACACTGGATTCGATCCCAGGACATCTAAATCTAATAACTAATAACATAACCATTTCACCACTTCAAACTTGTAGAAATTTAACGATTGTTTTGACCTCTGCTGCGAATTTTGAAATTTAAACGAATCCCCGTCAAAATTTGATAATCAAAACGTTTCATGAGTCGCAGCTGCTCACATAATTTCAGCGCTCTACGACGTGTGAAAGTTGGTAAAAAAGGATCTCAAAGAAGCTGAAAAAGACCCAAGAATCAAGATTCATATCAAATTAAATAAAAGGTTGTAAAAATAATGTAATTGACGCTTACCACGATTCATTGTGCACTACGCTGGCGCAGACGGTGGGCGATACGGTTGTTCTGATCTGCAAATTCAAAATTTATTTTTAATGAATTCATAAAAGTGTTCCGGTTTTGCCGTGGCAAGTATCCATTCGTTTTAAGAGGCGAGAGCTTAGGTGCATTGGTAGTTCATTTTTGTAGGAAATTGTTGTAATACAATTTGCCTTTTTATCGAGCTTTTTATGTGCATGCACATGTTCATGAATAAAAAAACATGGTAGGAAATTCTTTAACCTGGAACAACCTCTATTCTACAGGGTTGCTAAAAAAATGGACCCACTACAAATGTCGTTATATTTTCTATGATATTGTACCGATTCGTTTGATTTTTTGTATACGGCGACATATATCATGTAGTTTTGAATTCCGAAATATAAATGGTGTTGCATTATGACTACGTTCCAATATCGTCTGCTGAAGAAGCAGAATGCGAAAATAGAGTAGTTCAAAATGGTGTTTTAACAAAAAATGCTGTTGCGCTTTAAAAAAAATTACGAAAGAAACAATTGCGATAATTTGAAGAAGATGGGAAATTCTTATTATTAGGGACACCGTGAGATGAGTGGTCGTTAGCGCACTGCGCGTTCAACTAATAACATCGACCTGTCGATGAAAATAGAGCCACAATCACTTTTCTTCAAAACTTAATATTTCAACAAAAGCATTCACCTACCCCGTTGTCAGCTTATTTGCAATGCAATCATGTGCGCTGTTCGAATTTTTTTTCGATCAGTTTATTTACGATTTACGATCAAATATATGCCTTCCCCCTGGAGCTCAAATTAAAAAAAATAATAATAATACATGTAATACGTTGCCGTTCGCCTGACTTATTTTTCCAAAGCGCGCATCGCTGTATTATTTTTGTTGTCGATATTTTTTTATATTTTTTTTTTAAATCACCGTAGTGCCTAGTGCACTACAGGATTACTGCACCCTCGTCTTTCCATGGTGATAATTGAGGGGCAGGGAAGGGAAGGGGAATGGCAGCTGGAATAGCCAGGCCGCAGGATCCACCCCTAAGCTCTGCTAATGGAAGCTCAGGGGTGACGCCAGTACCCCAGGCTAACGTATAAACGAAAGCCTGCGCCGGGAATCGAACCCGGGACCGTTGGCTTCGTAGCGTGTCCCCATACCCACTGAGCCATCGGTTCGTCCCCTGGCTGCTTGCGGGTAATTAAAGAAATTGTCGTTAATTTTTACATTATTTTCTCTCACTTTACGACGATGAGGACGCAAGTCGTTCTCAAATCTCACTTTACGTAGTGAGTTGGAATCAAAAATAGTTCATTTCTTCCAAAAGGGAGAAACTGGCACTATAACGTGTTCATTTTCAAAAGACACTGCGGAATGCTTTCAATGCATGTCCTTCATTTTTGTTCCTCCAATAATTTTTTTGCGGTCAGGCCTTGTCTCATAGCTAGTTCAAAAGAGGTAAAAGTCAAGAGTTTTTTGTGTTGATATTTTTTTAAGCTTGTCTCGAAGTTGTCTACATGACAAATATTCGGGTCATGAACTCGTCCGAGAGACCCCCATCATCAAGAAAGAGTTCTTGCCTAACAGGTTCGTCCTGGATTCTAGCGAAAAATGAACAAGTATATTTATGGCAATTATTTTTTTTGAAAGGATGAAAGAAAATTAATCGGCGTTCCCAACAACTGGAAATAGCAGCGAGCATAAATTATAAAAAGACCCCCTTGGCCGCGTCCACCCATGGACTCGGACAAGACCAAAAACCGGAGAAGAATTAATCACCCGATTCCAAAGGGTTGATCGTCACCGAAAGTCTAAATTATTTTTTTTTTGCACACGCTACTCTCCGATTTTTACCGTTCAGATTTATTTAAACGCATTCATGGAAGAAAACAGCGTTTTGCGATGATGGCCAATAGGAGGCGGATCCGCTCTGACCTTATCTATCGGGCTCGCCTCATTGGTCGCGCGATATTCCTATTACGTTCGAGCATTTTATTTTATTTTATAAGCGCTCATCTTTTCGTCCGGGCTATTACATGGCATTTAAGCGCGTGCCATTCGGATGTTCGGACTTTTCTAAGGAAACAAAAAAAAGACCAGGCTTACGACTAAACCCCTAATCAACGCCTTGGCAACCTCCACATCCGTAAAAAACGGACTCCGTCGCGTGTTCGCGGTATTACGTCCGTCTGCAGTTCACAACCGTTGTTCCGTCTGTGAGCATCACTTTTCTGTTCGTTACCGCGTTGCCGTAACTAGTGACAGCATTCTACAACGAGATTCTTCACCTTGTGCACTTTTTCTTTTTTTCTTTTTTTCTTTCTTCTTCGTCTCATACTTTCCTGTCGTGCTCTATTCGGTAAGTTGCCTAACATTCTCGGCCTCTCCACGTTTATGTAGTCGATTCGTGTAGGCGTTTGTGTTTGTGTGTGTCCAGTTTACCTAATGGCCTGCCTAACATCTGCCCACCTTTTTGTTGTTCTTTAGGTGAGCACTCTTTTAATTGTTTCCCCCGCGCCGTTTTCGCCGGTGCCTCCCTTTGGGGACGAATTTCGCTTTTTTCGACGGCCTTGGCTGCCTGTATTCCCCCCACCACTCTCCGATGGTGTCACTCCCTTGTTCAAATGAGCGAAGAGATATTTTCGTACCGTGACCTGCACCTGATGCCGATTAACTTTCGTTCAATAACAATCCGAATAACACATACAAGAACAATTTTTAATTACATGTCAAACATAGATTATCGGGCTAGAAGAAATTAAGTTTTCTCCACAAATCATATACAATTTTTTTTTTTTTTTTTGAATCACCGTAGTGCCTAGTGCACTATCGGATTACTGCACCCTAGTTTCTCTATGGAGATATGTGAGGGACAGGGAATGGAAGGGAAGGGAAATGGTAGCTGGAATAGCCAGGCTGCAGGATCCACCTCTATGCTCTGGACTCCCTAATGGAAGCTCAGGGGTGACGCCAGTACCCCAGGCTAACGAATAAACGAAAGCCTGCGCCGGGAATCGAACCCGGGACCACCCGCTCAGTAAAATGTGACCACTCAGTAGTAGAACTGAGCCACTGGGGGCCGACAATGAATAATCGCCATCACTGAATTAGTATCACAACAGGATATTCTGTACCCCTTAAAATCTTCCCTAAATAAATTAATATGTTGTACGACCCGTCTAGCCCAGTGGGTATTGCAACCAACTGCGATGCCGGCGGTCCCGGGTTCGATTCCCGGCGCAGGCTTTGGTTTATTCGTATTCTGGGGAAGAGAAAATATGCCCCTCCCATATTTCCTAATCAACACTAGGAGTACAGAATCTCCTGTATATTTACTACAGTGATCAGGAAAAAAAATTGGATAAAAATGTGCCACTCAAACATAGCGGGCGTCTGTCTACAGAGTACTTGTGATAGATAATGGGGTTCGGTATAAGATTTTTTATTTTTTCGCAGTTGTTTATAGCTTTATTCTAGCCTTATCGTTTTACCTAGCTCTTACTCTCGCCCGAAAATTTACTAAATTCTTGCTCGGGAATTGAACCCATGATCAGGGAACAGGGGGTTGCAAATCCACCGCGCTTAGGCACATGCCGCCACACATCACAGAAATGCTTCATTTTGGCTTCACCTTAAAGAAGTGATAATGCTCTGATTTTATGACATCGCCTACCTATAGCCGGATCCCTAATTGGCCATGTTTATGACCCGTCATGGACAGGGGTCATCGCATCTTCCCTCTAATAAATACGATCGGGGTCATGGAAATTCATTCGCATCAGCCCGTATTTTGTCGCCTCTCCCGAAACGCCAGCACACACTTCGGGACCAGTAAAAGGATTAAAAGTCAATAAAAATTAGCGCCACTGATGAAAAGGCATTTCCATATGAGGTAGGACAGCGCCCTGGTGTAAATTGGCGGTGGACGAGACCAAAAGGTTCGGGATGGCGATTGTACACCGGCAAAGAGCCATTAGTGACCTTTCACGAAAAAACGTCCGGCTGCCGTGGTCCTGGCGGCGTCTATTTGATGTCACCTTTTTCGCTTTCCTTCCACAGGAATTTGTTCAGAATTGCACAGAAGCGAATGGCAGTATGGCACACCTGAAATTCACGATATTTTTAGCGTTGACACTGGGGTACTGTAGTGTGCTATAATAAAACGTCGTTTGCCATTTACGGATCGTTTAAGTTTTATATGCACGAATATTGATTAACAAGCGGCCATCCCTGCTTAAGCTGAGTATTTATTGGAGTAGAATATTATTTTATAGGCGGTCTGTAAGTTCAATTGAGGGGGTTAAAAGTCTTGGTGGCGCAAGCTACTTTTTTGTCTGATAAACGTATGGTTTTATTTTTTAAAAACGGTTTAGTTTTATTGCAAATAATCCATAGACAACCATCCGTTAAATAAACTTGTGCTGCCTATTGTCGGCGACATTGATTTATTTTATTTTTTTACTTAAGTCGTATTTCTTTCACTCATTGACATGCGTATGATTCATTTTCGCACTTATAAAATAAGAATTTAAAAAATCCTAAACAAGTAAAATAAATTAAAAATTAGAAATCTAGTATTACTTGCATCACTGCCACCCTATGCATTACGGATGGAGTCTTTGATCCAGGTTAGCGCTGAATGGCAGACGCGCAAAACGTAAAATGTCAAAGAAATGTAATATTTTTCTGATATATTAATTATGCCAGTAAAATATCACCCTTCTTTGAAGTTTTGCGTTTCGCGCGTCTGTTATTCATTTTGAATAAAAAAATACACAAAATATCAAATAATTATTTTGGTATAACTTAAACGACTCAGTATTATAGTGGACACTGCAAAAAGTGCAAGCAATTAAAAGTTTCAGAAATATAAATGTCTTATTTCGTTAATTACTCCCCCTCCCCACCTTTTGGTCAATGAGGTTGAACTTTACTGCACTATCTTTTTTTTACCACGCATGTACATTGCCCCTGAATTGGTGTCCTGCAGCAACTGAAGGAGTGACGGCTCGTATTATTACACGGGGTACACATGTACTTTTGTATACTACCAAAATTCGCCAGAATTCGCCAAAAGGGGAAATAAAGTTGTGGTCCAGTGTTTATTACCGAGTAACGGCCTAATTGTGAAAGCATGCTCAATAAAGTTCTGCTCTTGGTGAACTCAAAACTGCAGGCACCAGGATATACTGTACAAACACTAAGTGTTTGAGGCACGCTATCGAACCACACACTTATTTAGTTTCTTCAAAAAACGTCAATAATTAAAAACAGGCATGTTGATAAAAAATGTGAAACAGAGTGAACACTACTTTCAAAATGAAATTCCGAACGATATTTGCTTGCGACAGAATCTAATAAATAACTTGTAATATTTTAGTTACCGTAATTAATTACGTTCGTAACTTCTAATATAAATAAATTAAACATATGGTTGTACTTTGAGAGAAATTGCTTGTCAGCAAATTCTATAGTCCGATAATATTTCGATAATTACTTATGAAAAATATTTAAAAATGGTACAACCGGAGAATTGCATTTTGCGCAGCATGAAATAACGAATGATCGCATTTGAATGCATGTTTTGGTTTTGACATGTGTATAGTGTGGTGTACGTAGATTGCCTGCTGGCAGTCGACACGCGAAAAAATCAAAGTGGCATTGTGTCTATTTTCCAATTAATGCATGACCGACGTCACTCACCTCACAAAAGCCTCATGTCAAGGTTCTTTCCTCATTTCTAATAACCCGTTTTTTTATTCCAATCAAAGCAGCGCCTCCTGGCCAATATCACCGCATGTGTCGCTCCTGACGCTACCTCCCCTCCCACTGTATCCTCCCCCTCCAACAAACAAATAAAATTATTCCGAAATACCCTTCTCCCGTTATGGCACGAGCCAAATCAAACACGAACATTTGGCTGTCCTGAGTAGACCGCTGCACGTGTTCGCTTAAACACGGGCGGAAAACGATATCCACAATTACAACGTCTATAGGTGTAACCAAGTGCTATTTACTTTTAATACCACCATAGCTTTTACGTATAGGGTGCTCTCAATAGGTGCCGGATTAAACGAACTGCTAACGAGCCAGGAGAGAGCGCTTTTTTCCCACGTTCGCGTGTGCAATGGCCACACACGCGAATAGCAGGAGGGACCGCCACGCCATCGTTTTACGTCCATTGTGTACTCGATTATTTTATCAATGAACAAGTGTATCATTGAATATAGCGGGGAGGAGGGGGTGTTGTAGCAGGAGGGTTTGATGGGGGTGGGTGGGGGGATGAGGATATCAGATGCGATATTAACACGAAGCGAGAAAAATAGGAAAGGGTCCTTGGCGGTAGGGTTTGCACGGGGATGGGTGGGTGATGAATAAGGGGGTGTCCATTATTGCCTTTCTCACATGTATGCAGAAGGTCGATCGTAGCAGGCGGGCAACAACAGGCATCAATGGACCTATTTTGCTTTTTTTTTTAATCGAGGGGGTAGGTGGACAATGGGGCCACTTTTTAACCCATCCTACCGTGTCCATCAAATCTACCGCCAAGATCGTCGCCACCGCAGTGCCCACCACCAAAGGACCTTTTGTTTAATAGCAGGGGCTTGTGGAACTATGTTCTCACGAGTCGGGGATGTTTTATTTTTGCGGTGACATACGCGTGTATTTTGGCTTCTGTTGCTGCTGCTGCCACGCACTTGCTGCGGCGGCTGCTGTTTTTCAGTTTCCGAAGCAACAGATTTTCAACAGTTGTGCTTTCTCTCTCCTGGAACATGAACAAAGTATGGTATGAATTCTAGGACGAATCTGCCAAATGTTAGTCAGGAAACTGTGGTCGCCTCAAAAATGCCAGAAACCAAATCGTCAAATCTGAGATTTAAAATCGAAATTTCAAAGATTCAAAGTCGGAATTTCTAATATCTTATTTACGAATGGTCTCTCTTAGATGATGTACGAAAATAAAATGATGCATTAAGGCTTATTTTCATTAAAAGCTACCCATATGATATGTTTCTGTAATTGAAAAAATAACTATAATGCATTAAAGATTACTTACAGGTAACGACAATCGTTCTATGTGTAGTCTCAATAATCTGTCTCATAAGTGGTGAATGATGCAAATAGATTGAATAGAATCAAACGATTCACAAGCACACTTTAATTTACGTTTAGAATTATTGTCTCATCAAAGACAACGACGCGTCCTGAACAGCATAAAAATGGAATAATTTCGAAATTGTAATGTAACTGTAATGTAAAAGTATTATCATCCAATTAAAACCAAAAATCCACAGTATGTACGAGTATGTAGACAAAAATAGTAATTAAAATTAAGACGTACTTGTACATTGATATTCGTCGAACCGAGACGAGTCACCGATGAACGAGATCATGAAATTAAACACAAAATGATTTGTCATGCGGATGTTAAATGCATGATAATTACGCGCCTTAGGTTCTAAAAGCAAACCTAAAGGAACGGTTTGTTGTAGTTAATAACTCAATTTTTTATCTTTATACGAGTGCATACAATGTATTTTAGCTGAGATGAGCATTTTACCGTGCAGAGAGTTCTACGTCAAAATTTTATTAGAAAATTATTTCAATTACAGCCAATTACAAAAGCATCAAGAGTTTTTTTTTTTTAGTTTGTGCAGTAGACTGCCGTGTCATTTTAATTGAAACGCTCATATTCTTTTAAATATCCAATTTTTACATATTATAAATCATATATTATTTCAAGCGGAGAATGAAATATAATCCTTGACCAAAAAGGATCGATGAGAACGGCAACATATCTCATCGATCTTTTTTGGTCAAGGAATATATTTCATTATCCGCTTGTTGCATCACACGGCTCCTAATGCTTCAAACCTTTTTCTATATATATTATTTCGCTGATTAAAAAAAAATTAATAAGTCAATTAACTTTTAATTGATTATTAATTCAATATCTACTTCAACCACTTCGTACTCTCATCATCTCTTACTCATCATCTCTCATCATCAGGATATAAAAATAACAATATCAATAAATGCATTTGAAATAAATAACCATTATTTCTACCAATCATCGCAGCATTCTTTCATATTATTTGTGCACACATCCTCATGCAACACGTCATCATTGCATTTCGAGACAAATCAAACACTCGACGCTATAATCGAATTCAATTAGGGAGTCCCTCGATAAAACGCGAGCCCACCAACACTCGTACAGGTGACGTCGTTCGATTGACGTCGGTGAGTAATCGGATGCGTGCGCCGTCCGATGAGGGCTCCATCGCTGATCATGAATGGTAAAGATTCATTGGTCATATACATGTACGCGCTCTAACGTACGTATACTGTAGACAGGGATAGTGGGCGTAATCAAACGCACGTGCTATAGACGCATGCATGCTTCATTTTTTACCTCTCCCTCCCCCACCGGAGACCTCGCAGAATACACTACAATGACCCCTCCTACTCTCGAGGGTGGTTATGCCGCGCCCTGGTCAAGTGGATCCACTTCCTTCTCTGATCCGACTCTCGAAGTCTTTTATGTTTAAAAAGTACATTTTAAATGCACGTTTAATTAATTTAATTTTTATTTTCGATTTAAGAAATGATCAAATAATGCATTTTTAATTGGTTTACTATTTTATTTCAGAACTAAATTCTAAAGGTAATTTATTTTTCCTACTCAGTTTTGTATCGAAAGAAGCTGTGCCGCTCAATTTATTTGGAATATTGCCGGACCGATAAATCGAGAAAAACGATAAATACATACCGGTATATTGTTTTTATTTGTTGATCTTTTGGTCATACTTTTAAATAAATAACTGAGTAAATACACATGTACCAGTATATCAATATTTAAAAGACAATACCAAAATATATTTAGTTACTTTTTTTTGCTTCACTTTTTTAATGATTCTGTTAAATGTGCTACTTAGAAATGAACCTATCTATTCTTAATTGCTGCTGTTGAGGAAATCTAACATCTTGTTATAATAAATTATAAATAAAATAAATTTTTCAATGCTATCTTATCACAAATGTAGTTTCATGTTGGTGGTACCCTGGGCAGATCCCCCGCTCACCAGGCGCCACATCTTCCCACCCTCCTACGTCAGATTTGTTTTGCAGGGGGATTGGGTAGGGGGAAAAGGTTAGACTTTTTCTCACGGTTTTCCGTCCACCCTCCCCCACGAAAGAGCAAGCGCTGCTGGACAGGGTATGAGCAGGAGGAGGACGCATGATGGGAAAATAAGCGTTTTCTGCAACAGCTGACCAGGTCCGCGGTCGGCCCAGCGCACGTGCACGAACGAACGCGCGGCACGTGTACCATCCAAACGCTCCCATGAGATCGGATCAACCCGGGACCCCTTACCGGTTACGACGCGGGTCGAGAGCCCGGCGTCTGTCTGCCACGTCTTCGCGATTTATGGTTGACCATGATTGACGAGCACTAAAAAAATGATAAAAAATCTGATATGGGATATTTAAAAATAAAAATGCTAAGAAAAACTAACAGCAAGAGAATATAAGTTTTTTGTCACCAATATCTAATAATATAATCTTTTATAAAACAATAAAAAACTAGAAAATGCTAATTTACTAAATTGTTTACGTTTTATGATAATATGTGTTGAGATGCGAAGACGAAAAAAAAAACTGAATTAGAATTTTTTTATATGGGGAAAATTTACCTCACTGTAGTGAATAACATGTGCCCTTCGTATTACGAAGCAATATGTTAAGGACACTTATAAAAATTATAAAATTT
Source organism: Melogona broelemanni (assembly GCA_033995665.1). Taxonomy (NCBI): domain Eukaryota; kingdom Metazoa; phylum Arthropoda; class Diplopoda; order Chordeumatida; family Chordeumatidae; genus Melogona; species Melogona broelemanni. The sequence goes on along the minus strand of JAUJYS010004117.1, from coordinate 1,632 downwards.
CATTACAAAAATTATTTTCGCAACCAAAAATGTTTTTTAAAGAAATAAATTCAAATTCTGCCCTCATCCACTTCTTCTTCCATCTTCCATATTAAAAAAAAAAATTTTAATTATTTTTTAATCTTCAGTATTTAAATAAAATGTCACTTCGATTTGTCTATAGCATTTAGTTTTTTAGAAAATAGAGAGTTCAAAACTCCAAGTATTATTACCAATATCAGTTTGAAACTAGGCGGGAAGGCATTCCCGACTTTCTATTGGGCAGGAGGACATGGTGCCAGCTAGTACCAAGACAAGTCCATTAGAAGGATGTTTAAAAACCAAATTAGGTTATAAACAATTTTTAATTGTAATGTGGCATATACCATAAATTGAAATAATATATTGTACTATTTATAAAAATAAATATAATGAAATAAATATTTTTTGTAGTATTTTAGATATAATAAACACCATCGCATTGTAATCTGGTCACATATTCAAATTGCAAATGTCTGCTCCCTCGTCGTCGTGTTTCGCCGCTTTCGCGTAACGTCCTGCAGTTGTTTTCGCCAAATTTGAGCGTATCCAGTGAATTTAAACGTCGTATAACGAACCGTAGTGCGGCAAGATGAGGAAACTGAAGTATCATGAGAAGAAATTGCTGAAGAAAGTGGATTTTATTTCGTGGGAAGTCGACAACAATGTGCAAGAAGCCAAGCTGATGCGTCGCTTCATGATACAGAAGCGTGCTGACTTCGTAAAGTAAGTTTGTGTGTACTTTTGACTCTAAAAATCCTTATTTAATTACATTAGGCAACGGAAGACGTTCGAAAGAGCTGATTGGGATTTCCAAACATTCTGAAAACGCGACGAAAAGCCGGTTTTTAAGGGCCTAGGCTTCCTGTCAAATGAACATGACACGTGGTAGGCCTAGGTCCCATGTATTGTGGTTTACAGCTTTTTCAAAACAAGCATGATAAATCGAGCTAAGCAATTAAGCATGTACGGTAACTATAATGTATCCGACATGCAAATTACGTACATGTTCAGTCCACCACCTACCGTAGGCCTAGGTTGTGAACTTAGTAATGTAGTCGTTTTTATTTTAGTACTGTACTGTAGAACTGTACACACGAGCTAGGCTGTGTACGTACAGAATGCGTCATTTATATATTGGTGTCTATATTGGTGCAATATATACAATCTATATTGGTGTTCATGTCAACACGGGGACGGGGGTTTCTAAGTTTTGGTTGACTGCAGTCCTTCACGCCTAAATGTCACGTTGCAGTTTTGAGTACATGGAATGGGTATGTATCACGGTATCAGTGCTGAAGTCACATGTACCATTTCAGGCGCAAAGTTAATATTTTTTTGATTTTCAGGTACAAGAAATTGGCTGGAAGTATTCGAAGACTAGCCAACTCTATCAAGGAATTGGAACTCGGCGGATTTCGTAGCGAGGTTTCTGCAGAGCTTCTCAACAAATTGTAAGTGCCGTTTACATTATTACCTATGATTATTTGTATTCCCATTGCTCGATGTTGTTGTTTGAGAGCTTGTACTGTATGAAGATTAGGCTAAGTTACACGTTCAAGACATGAGCGACCTGAAAATACGGTGTCGAGTGGGGGGCGTAGCGAAACTGAC
>JAUJYS010004116.1:0-12309 GCA_033995665.1 Melogona broelemanni | reverse complement strand
CGGCCATCTTGGAAAATTCAGTGCCACCAGCCACAAGGTGGCGCTATATTTTTACTCCACCCCACACCTAGCGAATTGTCTTGCAACTTGCAGAACGAGGGGAAATAAAAAACAATGTTTCTTTAATTAAAAAATAATTACGATCGACGTGTTTTTTTACATTAAAAGTTAAAATAGTTTTATTCGTCGATGAGATAAGGAATGGTTCAGGTTGTGTTCATATTTAAAAATCGATCGGTCGATCGATTAGTTCTGGAGAGGTCAAACGCGGGGAAACAATGCATCTAAAGGAATGGGAAATTCTTTAGAATTATTTATTAGGTTTGGTGACATTTGTGTACCAAATTCCATTAAATTTCACACAGTCTTTCACTTTTATAATTCATTTTTTCCATAACAAATTATTGACCGCCTTGACTTGGATTGAGGAGGAATTGATTTTGAGAATTATAAATCTGCAATCCCCTCGTTCTAATTAACCTGAATATTTTTTAATCTATTTAAAAAATTTACCTAACTAACCTGAACCTGAAACAACCACTAACTAAAATTGTTAAAATTTGAAGAAGAAAAAACCATAGGCGCAAACAACAAATACATGAAGTAAATTTAATGCAAATGCGCAGCAAAACAGCCACATGACAAACACCACCAACTTGCCTGGCAAGTATAAAAGGTTTTACAAAGTAGTATCAAGCAGCATTTAGACGTTCGAGCATTTGACACACCACTTTGACATCTCAAAGTACAATGCAGGCTCAAACAATTTGAACAGTTTGATCGTGTAAACACCGCTCTAAATGACCGCTTCATATAAATATTTCAAGATTAATAATATATACCACGAGAATAAATATCAGCTATAAAATCACGAGTCGAGTGTACCAAAATGAAATAAATATAAGATACAACAATAAAGAAATAATCATTATATGTATGGTTGCGATTGATGGGCCAAGATTCAAAGCAAAAAAAATAAGAAATTGAAAGAGTTTATAAAAGTTAGAAATTATTTTCACAAATATAAAAATTAGAAACGGGTTCTTATACGTGCCTATATTTTCTGGTGTTACGAGCAAAATTTTGGCTTCCTAAAAATGTTCGCTAAAGTTCATCTTCTCAGGGGAAAAAATTATGAGTTTATGATTATGGCTTACGGATCTAAAAGACGAGAAATTAAACAATATTCTTAGGTTTGGTACACTCCACCGCTAATCATTACGCCAGGATATGTCAACAAATATATGGCAGTCAATTTTGTACCAACTTCCAGCACAAACTTGGAATTCAAGTGACCAACATAAACATTATACAAAATAGTTTTGTAAACATGAGCAGTTATTAATATAGCTGCCTTCTGCCGCTAGTTGATATTCACAACAGTGATCAGAGTCCGTTAATCAGTCCGTAGAAACTCAAACACCTACAAATAACGATGATCACGTCGACCATGTAAAAAAAAAAAAACAACGAATAAAACTGGTTGTTGGACACGCGCTTCCACTGGTCATTAATTTGTAAGTCTTCAATTAAAAAAACCGAATGGAAGAACAAGGATCCTCGAGTCGATGTTCAGGAGGCTCGCGCAAATCGGTCGGTACAATCTCCACACTTACCAGCTTTCTAGATGTCATTGCTGGCACAATCACTGCACACACGATAGTTTAAAAAAGTTTTAAAGTGTTTTTTTTTTAATGAACACGTCCACCAACTCCACTAGTTCGTTCGGCGCCGTTTCTCCAGTTATAGTCAATGGACTGTCCATCCAAACTGAGTCAATCCAACAAGAGTAGCACTAGACGTGCTCGGCCTTGAGTTTGTAGAGCTTCTTCCAGATCTCGCAAAGGCAAACGGTGGAATGAAAGCGGAAGAAGATGGCCAGCGGCGTCGAAATGTGGGCAATGATGGTCCACGCCCAGAAGCCGTAGAAGTTGAGCTGCACGGGGTTCGAGTCGGCGCGACGAGTTTCCAACGAGTTTATTGCCCACATAGCGAAATTACACACCAGCTGGGAAAGAGGGTGAAAAATAAAATTGAACACACATACATAAGATGAGAAAATTTCAATGAACACTTCTGGAAATGTTCTATGGAACGAAACGTGTTTCGATCGATGGTAAAAAGTGATAAGAAAAAATCCGTTTTCCTGTCTTTCCCTGTTAATTTTATTTTTATTCCTGATCACTGTAGTTAATAACACTAACTACCACCTCCTGTCGCTGTACACCTCGTGTCGCTATGGCAACATGTTAGGGGCACGTTTTCATCAGTACCCCAGAATTGAACAAACGAAAGCTTGCGCCGGGAATCGATCCCGGGACCGCCCGCACTGGGCCAGACAGTCGTACATGTTTAAAATGAAAATTTTCTCAGACTTTTCCTTACTTTAAAATAAAATAAATTAAAGTCGTCAGACATTTTTTCTTAATGAGTAAGCACGGGTTTTAATGATTTAATATTTTCGTTCTCATGTCAAATCAAACCCAGATCCGCTGGTCGGCAAGTGAATCACGCTCACCACTCGGCCAGATCGGACAGGGCTACACGACAGCACTATTCCACGTACCAAGAAGGTGATCATCTCTCGGCCGGGCTTGCGTCGCACCTGCTCGGGGGTGGTGGCGAAGCGTCGCGAGGCGTCCAGAATGAAGATGGTCTGCACGGTGGCCTGCGCCAGATTGGCCAGCGCTGTCAACAGGACCAGCACCGTGTTGCGTGAGATGGTGAAATGGCCGCCAATCACGCAGAAGATGGCGAACAGGTAGACGCCGGTCTGGGCCACGATAAGCAGGATGTTGTCCAGCTCCACGTTGTGGTGGGACGAGTAGCGCAACTCGCGGACCTTCAATCGAGAAAGAGGAAAATTGGCATTGGATTTGGATTTGGAATTGGCATTGTCATTGTATGGCTAAGAAATCCTAAGTGTTGGGTCCGTTCCTTTGGAAAAATAACCGGTTCCAGTTCCTGTTCCTCCTAAGAAAAAAGGAACCAGTTCCCGTTACTCCTAAGAAAAAAAAAACAGTTCCCGGTCCAGTTCCTCTAAAATTAAAAGAAACCAGTTCCTGGCCCAGTTCCTCAAAAATTAAAAGGAACCAATGCGTTCCTAAGTTCTTCACAAAATGAAGGTGTTCCGTTTTTACCCAACACTGGAAATCGTCGAAGAAATACATAAGAATAAAAATTTAAATTTTGTCCAGAAATATCCCTGCCTTTTCCTTCCTTTGTTCAGAAATATCCCTGCCTTTTCCTTCTTTTGTTCAGAAATATCCCTGCTTTTCCCTTCTTCCGTGAACAAAATTAATTTGCCTGACTTTTCAGATGAGCATTTAATTTAACCCTGTATTGGCAATCGAGAGAAAGCTACACCACCCTTCGTAAAGGATCAAAAGCGCTTCTACAATTTTCGGAAAGCAGCAAAATTACCTGCATGAGTGCTATGACGGCCGCGATGGTATTGAGGCAGTATAATACCAGCTCGGAGATGTGTGCCTAAAATAAAAATAAAAATTATTGATCAGGAACTGAAATACAGATTTAAAAAACATGGTCATTGTACAACAATGGAGATGATCCACAGTATTTAAAGGAAAAATAGAATAGCAACTCTTGTCGTACCTCAAGAACGGCCAACTCCTTGTACTCAGGTTTGTTGATCAACACAAAGAACAATATAAGACTGATAATCGCCAGAACGAGTACGAGAATCCCGGTGAAAAGTCCTAAGGAAATATGAAGAAAAGAAAATTAATAAGACGTTAGGATTCCAAAAAAAAAAAAAATCGTCAAGATGTATGTGAAACTATTATTTTTTTAGAGTGACAAAATTGACCTTTATTGGCGTGTGCGCAGTCCACGCTGTAGTGGTGGCGGCTGTTCTGCCTTCCAGTCAATCCGGCCTCACTGCTGATGGAGCCTCCGTGTCGGGGGCCACAACGACTCATTTTGCCGATGTTGCGCCACATCATGTATAGAATTGCGGCGCAGATCAGGCTGTTGTCCGATGGGAGACGGAAGAGATATGACACCATTTTATTTAGTTTCAAGTAGGATTAGAGAATGCACAGCGCCAATATTTATTCTAAATCGTAAATAAAGCCTAGAAGCAAGTTAAAAATGCGTGCAGTGCTAATTTTTTCTATGCAAGTGCTTTTAGACAAAAGCTAATATATGAAACTTAATTTTATTTTGTCTGTAATGAAAGGAATATAAAATAAGATTAGAGGCGGATATCATGAATATTGTAAAGATAAATTGTAAAGAACACTTGGAAATAAGATGCGAGAGCACGCAGCGCGGATTTTTCATACAAGTGTCCATGAACCAAAGTCAATATATGAAACTAATTATGTTAAATGAAATGGATACAAGTAAAATAAAGAGAGAGCACAGCGTGAATATCTATTCTAAATTATAAGTAACACCAAGAAATTACAAGCGCGCGCAGTGCCAATTTTTTGTACAAGTGCTCATAAGCCATTAAAATTAAAATAAAAATTTCTTTCATGAGTTTCCCCCTAACATTTTCTATTTTCCAGGCAAGTATGAATCCAGCATATGTAAGTGCCAAAACAAAACCTATGCCTACCTATATTCGATCGTGCAGGGGAACAGAAACGGACTGACGTCCTGAACCAGCTGACCCATGATGTTCACACGACGACACTGGAAACTGGCACCGGCGTGACGTAACCCTCGCTCCACGCGGTGATGAATCTCAGAGCTGGCGTTGGTGGGCGACAGCGCTGCTGGTAGACCTAATACAAACGGTGAAACGTAGATCCAATTATAGCTAAGATTTATTTACCTTTTTACTTTTTAACTCAGTTAAACGTTCACAGAAATTCATCATTCCTGCCGAAAAATATACATTACTCAATCCTGAATAACATAGTCGATGCTTGGGCAATGACTAAGGGGTGGTTAATTCCCCCCTATCCTCTAGAGAGCGGGAGTTGATGGCAGAGGGCGGATGCTCTCTGTCAATCTCAATCCCAATACTACAATATAAATTTATACTTCTTTCAGTTAAAAAAATACCACTTGAAAAATGGTCAAACGACTGACTCACCACTAGTAGTGACCACGTTGGCGTGATGGGGAACGACGGCTCCTGTACCGTGGTTACCTCCGCCCCCGCCACCGTGACTGGGATCCGTGAACTTGAGTATCTCATGCTTGCTCTCCTGCACCAGGACGTACAACCTGTCGGGGGAACACGAATTGGAAGCAATTAGACAACTTTGGCTAATTGGGCAAATAGGAAAAAATTTCACTACTTTGAAAAGGAAAATGTGTATAAACAAGACAGGCAAAATAAACCTTACCAAGCGCACAGATTGGTGGCCACCATGTGCATCAGACCAAAGCGCGCGATGTTTTTGTACCGATAGATGCGCATCTAACGACAAAAAATATTATTTTAATTAGCGTCGTCATTATATCATAGACTTGTGTTGGCTCGTTGTAAAAGCAAGAATTGGGAATGATGCTTAATTATTAGATGGAAGAAATAAGGATTGGGTGGAGCTCTTAGCAACGTTATTTGTACGATGCCCTACATCAAATTCAAGTCATTCTCTTTTTATTTAAATCCACACAGATAGACCGCATTGATATTAAATACTTGTGCACTGATTTTATTTAATTAAAAATGTCTAGTTAAACTAGTAAAAACAACCACGCAGTGGATAGTCGAAAAACTCATTTGGAACACATTGGTACCTTGGAGTTCATGAAAATAAAGTAGAGCTGAACAAAGATGAAGATCATCTGGGTGCAAGGTGTGATCGCCGTCAAGATGCTGTAACACTCCGAATTTGGATTGACTTCGAAGAACTGGCCAAACTCCAGCCCGCTGTAGATCATGCTGCCGATCCCAAAAGCTATCGCGAGGGCAGAAATAACAAACTATTAATTATCTCAATTAACACAATCAGGGTGACTAAACCGGGTGTACCAGTGATCAACTAAATCAATAAAGAACTTTGGTGCTTACCCACTGCACCCATCCGGAGGTAGAAGCTCCCACAACTGACGCCGGTGTCCTGGGACTGACGCTTCCTGGCCAGGGCTTCCCTGCTGGGCACCTGCAGAGTGCGATCGGCGTTCCCCTTGCCGCCCAGCCCCGTCATCAGGCTCATCTTTTGCAGGAGCAGCGCCCGGAAGCCCGGGCCCTCCTCGCTCTTCAACAGGAACGAATAGGCGTACACCAGAAATAGGATACTGCTCGAGTACAGGTACAAGTAGAACCCCTGCAAAGCGTGAATAAAGGAATTCATGTCAGCCTCCAGTGGCTCAGTGGATATGGTCACAGTCTACTAAGCGGGTGGTCCCGGGTTCGATTCCCGGCACAGGCGTTCGTTTATTTTTTTATTATTTTTTTATTATTATTCGAACCTGTGGTACTGGAATGTGCCCCTCACACATTGCTACAGCGACACGAGGGGTACAATAACTTCCTATAGTGCTATTCACTACAGTAATAATAAAAAAATCAATAAAAATTGGAAAGAAAATAGCACAATAATTTACTAAATCCATTAATGCAATTAGAAAAATATCAAACTCCGCGTGCTTCGTACTGTTATTATTTTAGAAATACACCTGCGTGATTTGACAAAGCTTAGATGCACCCTACAAGAATTAATGATCGCGAATTGTACCCCGCCAAAGAGTAATTTTTTATAACAAAATATTCTCGGCTAAATTTAGCTATAAAAAATAAAGACCTCGCGTAGCGCGAATTTTCTAAAAAAAAAGATTGCAGGAAGCACATAATTACAATTATAGAAGAGAGCGCGCAGCACAAAAAATTGCAAGTAAAACATAGAAAAGAAAAAAAAAGCGCGCATTGTTGACTTGTAAAAAAAACTTGTAAACAGCACGCGTAGTGCGATTTTTTTTTGACGGGTGTCCATTATTTTAGTGTAAAAAGAAATTTAGAAAACACTTGTTTTAATTCTGTTCAGAATTTATTTAATCTTTCTTAATTTTGGTTAGTTTTTCCTGACTTTCGAAGTGGGTATGACGATGTGATTATACAAGTGATGGCGGTGATTATTTTCTATTGGCAGCAACGTGAAAACAATAATAATTGTAAATGGTACGCACCACGAAAAATGACGGAGGTATGTAGGGCGAAATCACCTCGGCCAGAGGAAAGCCAATGCCCATCACCACCAGTAGTTTGGCGTACATGGCGCTCAAAACGCTCACCACCGAGTCGCTTCAAAGGGGGAAAAAACATATACAACTTAATTAGGTTTGCGTGACACGTCTTACATAACTTCGGCACGACAATTTCAATTGAACGCGACAGTGTATGAATGAATTTTAAGAAAACTACTTACATGTTCGTTCGCCTCTGCAATGGTCGACTAAAGAAAATACGGAAGAAAAAGTAACACCACATTGTCAACAAAGGAAACCAGGAAAGATAGCGCAAATCATAGGGGAATGCGGTCTAACAAAAGGATAACTAGTACCGGGAAATTATGAAGGCGCTTCAAAACAAATTCCCCATCAATAGAAGAGGAAAATGCTATTTGAAATCGGCCGCGATTTTCTTAGATTTTGCGTAAATCATTTATATACCCCCCCCCCCCCACTGATAATTTTTAGCAGTTGTAATCCAATTAAAATATAATATGACTCTCGTACACATTTCACGCTGACTGTAAAAAAAATATTACCAAAATAACCTTTAAAATGTAAGAAAAACGAGCAACTGAACGCTGCTAAGCAGCTATCCTAACGATGTCCATATTGGCGTTCGAATTTTTAGCACGTGCATTTTTTAAAAATAAAATTGGAAAAATTTAAAGATGCTCAGAAATAAATCTGGAAATGATTTCGCCTAATTTCAATAAAATCTATGAAGTCAGTCTATTTTGTGAAGAAACAAGATTCCGGAAGCTAAGTTATAATAAAAAATATTAAATATGTGTTATTGTTCCGTTATTCCGTCGGCCACCATTGGCTCAGTGGGTATGGTCACAGTCTACTGAGCGGGTGGTCCCGGGTTCGATTCCCGGTGCAGGCTTTCGTTTATTCGTTAGCCTGTGGTACTGGCGTCACCCCTGAGCTTCCATTAGGGAGTCCTGAGCGTAGGGGTGTATCCTATAGTCTGGCTATTCCAGCTGCATCCCTCTTCCCTTCCCTTCCCTCACATAATCTCTATAGAGATTCAAGGGTGCAATAATCCTGTAGTGCACTAGGCGCTACGGTGATTTAAAAAAATGCGCCTTTTTTGGGATACTGCTGTACATAGATACATTGATCTGTTGCCAAATTAAATATTTTGATCGTCTGATGCCCTGCTAGCTGATAGGTGGCTCGGTGTTAAAGTGCACGTGAAAACGTTATCTAGGAGTTTCTACTGTACTGCCCACATTCCTGGATTAAAACTGAAATTAATTGATATATTATCTTTTTTGATAACCTTCAAATGAGGACGCACCTAACAATCACTAACAACCAAAATATGTGTAATAACCATTGCCGATATTCAACTTCAAGCAGCACAATTATTCAGTTGTTTGAGAGAGATACCAGCATATGTGAAATTCGGTTTAACCAGGGTGAGTTTTCGTAAATATGTGCTGATTAATTCATTTAGCGATTATTATATTTTAACTTTGTTTTACTACTTGTATTTTTAATAAAAATACATACATAATTTTATGAAAAAGTTATTATCTTGTAATTACCCTAATTTGTTGTGTTTAATTTGTGCTTTAGCACGATAAATACCTATAATAAATAGCAATTTTTGTTTTTAAATGAGCAATCAAATAAATCTACCAAAGCAGTCTTATCAAGAGAGAATTGCATCTGTTTGAATTGCATGTGTTTAATTTGTGCTTTAGCTAGAAAAATACCTATAATAAATAGCAATTTTTGTTTTTAGATGACCGATCGAATAAATCTACCAAAGCAGTCTTCTCAAGTGAGAACGGCGTCGAAGAGTCAACTGAAATTGGAAAATGAACAATCGAGCACAGAAATAGTTCAGCAGCTTACGGAAGAAAATAATCAGATTAGTCAACTGAAGGAAGAATTAATCAAACACGAGCAATTGATATTGAAGCTGAATGATGACATTCGATCAAAGGAAACGGAACAGTTGAAATTGTTGGAAGAATTTAAAAAATGGGAGAATCGCATTAAAAAGGATTTAGATGACGTGAAACACCTAATCAAATGTGAAGAGAGTGCCAGAAAGAAGCAAATAACACACGAGTATAACGAATGGGACGTGCAAATCAAACAAGGATTGACCAGATGGGTGGAAAGCATTGACAGCAGCATTGTTGAATCTCAGGATCAACTGAGGCAGCAATTGGACGAAGATAGGAGTCTCAGAAATGAAGAAACGAGGAAGTGGAGGCACGACGCGAAGCTAAAGCTGGCCGAGGTAATCAATGACTTTAAAAACGACTGCAACGACAGATCAGACGAGATTGACGAAAAAATTGCAACATGGGAGAAGAGTGCAGGTCTGAAGATGAAGTTGAAAGAGAATCATCTGGAGAAAGGGTGGCAGGAGGTTGCCATGTTGACTGACCAGCATTTGGTAGACTGGCGGAACGACATACAATTGGAATTACAACGCCAGACAAAACTTCTAGAGACAGCTTTTGATGAGAGGATAAATGCAGTGCAACAAGATTGGAAGCAGAAAGATAGTGACAGACAACATCAGCTTCAGTTGATGGAAAAACGCATGCGAAGTTACGCAGACTCCTTAGTTAGTAAAATTGAAGAACGATTTGATGAAAGGGTGAGCTCGAAAATTAATGCTGTTGACAGTCATTCTGAGAGTAAATCAGCGAAGGCATCTGGATCAATTGAAGAATCTTCAGAATTGTTGAAATTGGTAACAGAAGCATTGTTTAACCAGAAGCAGCAACTAGAGCAGAATTTCAGGTTGAAATTTGAACTCGTGATGCAAAAGATTGCTGAAATTGACAAAGGGATACAACTTAAGCAGAAAAATTGGGAAAGCTACATTGGTGAAGATATGGAATCAAAGCTCTCTGAACAGCGGAGTAGTGACTTGGAAACAAACGGCGCATTCCAATTAACAAACTGGCAAAAACTGATGGTAGATTGTATTGACAGAATCGACCATAGTGTAAATTGTGATATCCAAGCGGTGAAGGAACAACTTGCACAATACAATTATGAAAGAATAAATAATATTCCTACCAACAAAGCAATCATCAGTGAGGAATTTGTGGAGCGCAAGAATAAGACTGAGCATCATGTAAAACAGATAGAGCCACGAAAGGATGAAGTTATGATGACCCAAATGCCACTGATTGGTAAATACCTGGACTTATATTTTTTATAACCAAAAGTAAAATCCGAAATATTTTTTTTGTCATCTAAACATGAGTCACACGCAAATTTGTCTGCATTTCCAAATTACTGAATAAACAAACTTCTATCTTTAACCATTGAGGAACGTAAATGGCAACACAACAAAGTGGTGCAGATCGGCTCGAGTTACTGAGAAGACAAAAAATACGGTTTAATGTTATGTTTAATGTTTCATTATAATACGGGCAAATGTATGAAAAAAAAGCCATTCTGCACCACTTTTTTGTTTTTTCTTGATATTTACTAAAAGTGTTGCCGTTTACAAAAAAATGTGTTGCTGTTCTCAATGGTTAAGGATACAAGTTTGTTTCAAAATAAATCGTATACAAATCTACCACGAAAAATCGTGAAGCAGTACACTGTACATAAAACTGTCGTCTTCGATGTAAAGTAAAACTGTCGTCTTCGATGTCAATTATCTCCAGTCTTGTCCTGGTTTTCGCCATTATTTTATTAAACAAGCTTGCTGAGTTTATTAATTTATTTTGAAAATACCTAAAAGTATAGCACTTTGAATACAATTGTTATTGCTTGATTTTCATTTATGGTAAAGGCACAAATAAATATTGGTTACAAATAGATATTGGCCAAAACAGGGGGCTCCTGTATTTTGAAAATTAATGCATCAATGAAAATGAAAATTAATTTTCAAAAATTTGCAACCGAAACATAAATAGAAGCAAGAAAGAAAATATTTCGATAAAATAACTCGTATATCGATGCATGATCGATATTATTAAAATTGTGTCATCCGCTTTGTAAAATATTCGCAACATTCATGTGTTGCGTGAGCTAGCAGATTTGAAAATAACCATTTTCAGTAATTTTTAATGAAATTCTTGAAGATTTTTTAAAGTAGCAAATTTTACTTGAGGGAGTTATGAGTCATGTTCAAAAAGCTCCAAGAAAAACAACTTGAAAACTGTGCTTACCAAACCACTTACTGTAGCAATCCATCTGGAGTAACCTATGGTCTGCCGGATGTTCATCATCTGCGCGTGTCTTTATGGAGTGGTGGTGGGGATTGGGGTCGCATATCGAAGTGTTGGTATATTTATTCAGCCTAAACGATCCTTTTTACGGATTTTTTTTTTTATGTAGGTAGGGGTTGTTGCGTGACTGTGAATTGAAGCAGTTGGTGGTGATACGCGTTAGATAGGGTAATGAGGATCCATGCCATGTTTTGGGAAACTCGTCGTAATCTGAGGCGATAGTGGCGCATTTAGGAAGTTGTCTAGGGTAGCACTGTTACAATTTGCCCTACGAGCGTATATCGAGATGCAATTATTGCATATTTCTTTTCGGAAAACGATTGTCGCAATGCGTACGAATAGGGAATAGGTATGGCCAAGTACATAAACTATCGATAGTATAATAGTCTAGCCTCTGCGAATTTAAAATAATTTAGTAGATTTGGGATAATTTTTCATTTTCTTTTACGACAAAATCTGAATTTTTTAGATTTGTTTACTATATTGGTGATTTTTTATTCGAATCACAAATATAGTAGACAATTCTAAAAAATTAAAAAGTAAAATAGATTCCCAAAGTTTTTTGGCTTCTAATTGAAAAAGTCAAACAGCCAAAGCTTGAAAATTAATTAGGCAAAATATTTCCTAACGTTGGAGAATATTTTAATGAAAAATGACGTTTGAAGGAAATTAGACATGTTTAAAAACCTTCAATTCTGCTGCATTATCACTGCGTGGGCCAACTTTTTAGCTTCAATGCCATCATCTCTGTAATGTAATTTGTCGTAGCAATCAGTGTTGGGTAGGAACGGAACAGAAAGTTCCCGTTCCTAGGAACTGGTTCTTTTTTTTTGAGGAACGGAGGAACGCCTAGCTTCCTTTTTATTTTTGAGGAACGGGAACTGGTTCCTTTTCGAAGACGCTTTTCAACATCCGACATCCGCTTTTCGACATC
>JAUJYS010004115.1:0-12310 GCA_033995665.1 Melogona broelemanni | reverse complement strand
GCCAATCAACGATCGGCTGCGCTGGGAATCGAACCCAGATCCGCTGGTTGGGGAGCGAGCACGCTACCTCTCGGCCAGTGTTAGGTTCGTTCCTTTTGAAAAGGAACCAGTTCCACAGAGTAGTTCCCGTTCCTCCGATAAAAATGGAACCAGTTCCCGGGAGGTCCAGTTCCTCAAAAATTAAAAGGAACCTAGGCGTTCCTAAATTCCTTAAAAAAGGAACCGTTCCTAGGAACGGAACTTTTCCGTTCTGTACCTTCTAATACCATAAGCCTGAATGCAAAATATTCAATGGAGTTCGTTCACCACCGTTTGGCAATCTTCAGCCTGCAATGGAATCGAGAAAAAAAAATGGTAGCGGGGGTAAAAAAATATTGCAGATTATAAACATTATGGAGGGATGGGATATGAAGTAGAAGAGGCTGGCATGTGAGGGAGAGGATGGGATACGACCGAAGCGGGGGCGGAATGCTAAAAAAAGCCGCAAAGCGAAAACGCCCGTTGACGTACATGCGCAGCCATCAATCCGCGAACGACTCCACCAGCAATGATACGCGCGCGGGCTCCCCCACCGCCAAACATAAATAAGGCCTCCGAGAGATAGATAGGACGGAATATTCTCATGAACTCGGTGTGGGCTAGAGTAGCTGCGGGTCGCGACCTATGACGCGGCGGGGGTCAAGAGGATGGGTGGTGGTGGTGGTGCTGTAAGAGGTGGGAGGGGGTCACGGCACCGCCGCCTTTTGCAACCGCATTTGCATTGGGTGAGATGCCGATTTGGTTTAAAGCCGACACTCGATCGCGGTGCGGTATGGCGAATGACATTTTTTGGCGGTTTTCAGACCGGGTAGGTTGCTAAGTACTATTCCATTCGAGACAGAAATAAATCCAGGCAACTCCAATGCGTCATTCCGCATCGGTTGTTGTGATACGAGACAATGTTAAGCTCTGTATATTATTATCTTGTTACTCTCGAAGCAGGCAAAAATATTTGAATTAGCCGATGTGGAGAGCGCCTATAACTGCTTTGAATGATTTTTTTCTGGCTCAAGTTTGATATCCATTGTACAACTTGGTCGGTCATATCGACACCAGCGACGATATCGATTGGTGAGCAGCTTTCTGCGCTCTCCAAAATAGGCCTTTCAGGTGACGCGGCATTCTATTAAACAGTTCGGTTAGAGAGCGCTCAGTGCCACATACGTTGAAACATATATGACAGCGCTCTCTCAAGAAAAGAGCGCTTTTCACTCCACCATCGTGCTGGCACTTTTTAGTCGTTTTCGTTGATACTATTTTTCGCATTTTCTTCCGGCAAATGTGATCCAGTCTGGCAAGATAACTTCCAGTCCTATGGGAAAAAGATATTCATTGATTTTATTTTTACATTTGCCTAACATCTTCTAAATTTTTGGGTTTGACGATAGTTTAAGGTCTTTCATAATTTTGTTTTGTAGCAAATGTTAATTAATTTTACTTCATTCGTGGTGTCGAGCCAACTCATCGTCGTTTAAAACGCGAGTTGCACACAAATCTACCAAGAGCGATCAAAAGCATGTCCCTTAACTTAATTCGTAATGCAGATAAATGTACAGTTAAAAAGTCGTTGTTGGTATTCATCTTCGCTTTGTCTATGGAATGGTCGTTGGCTCATTATTGTTATTTGTTATTATTTTAAATTTTCTATTTAACTCAAGAACACTGAAATTACCCGCCACTGGCATTGGCAACTTTCATTGGTGGTCTTGGTTGAGAAAATATTTTGGCGATTAGTCACAAGATTACGCGGTATTCTTGAGAGTATTCGCTGTATTCCCAGATCTCGTGATTAACATTATATTATTTTTTTATCAGTCACAAGATTGTTCTTCCTTGTATTTTTTTCTGAAATCTGAAAAAAAAAAATATTGTAGCGATTGAAAGTTAAAATAGCGGTTAAAGTGAAATATCAGCTAACGGCCGAGGACGTTTATCGTTGAGTCATTTTTCTCAGGAGCTTTTGAAATGGATTTCAAGTGGATAACCTCTCTGTGAGGACGTGCAATACATGGAACGACGAAATAGCGAGTAGACTTTGGAATGCGTGGATACTGGTAGCTGTAAAGAAATAGTCCCTGTCAGATGCGATGAATTTCACGTCAACCAGTAATCTGTTGGGTTCAATTGGTACTTCAAAAGATGCGTCGTCTATAGTTGTCACGTGAAGCCGAAATTGACCGAGCGCAGAATTCATAGCGTCAATCCCGCTTATCGCTATTGGTCGTAATTGCCTGACTTCTGATTGGAAAGTCACACAAATACCAAATTCCAAAAGTCGTTTTCGAGAGCGGACGCGACATCAATACTGGCGATGTGTGGACATCGACGCCATCATAAAAACGTCATCTCATAATCATACTACAAGAGTCGAGTTAGTTTGTTTAGAGTTTAACAAAAATCGTTTCTTTACTTCCAAGCGCTTATTGAAAACATGTGTTAAATTGGTGCTCGCGTTGAAATTGCACTCAGACCAGAGTTGAATGGTTGTCTAACAAAATACGTTATTTAAAAAATTAACAACTGTAATCTAGCAGGCAAAGTACATAAACTTTCGCAATAGTTAACATTGAACATTTTTTTGTATTGTGCAAGCACTAACCGGTTTTTTATTGTTGAAAAGCGTTAATGGCACAATTTGCCAATTAAAATAGGTTTCATTTCAGCAAGTTAAAATGGTTGAATTTATAAGCTTTCAGAAATGAGCTACGAAAAGCAACTGTTTTCTTTAAAATTCAAATTTGAAGAATTTAAAATTTAGATGTCATGGTGATGTGCATTGGCTTTGAGGCCAGCAATTGATGTTATCAGGAATGCTAGTTAGGCTAATGAAACACAAGACATAAAATAAACGGATCGAAACAGATAATTAATTACTCGTAGATGCTGCCTATCTTTATTTCAATGCAATAGTTTCCTTTCGAACCAAGGATATCTAATGATGATGCCCGAATGAGTCAGATTGATTGTCGATTGAGGCACCTATTTAATGTTTGTTTTAAATTAATTTTACAGTTCATGAACAAATATGTTGTGCAATTTGGAACAGCGTGTGTACATGGTGGACGTGGTTGAACACCCATAGAGTAAAATATGGCTTTTCAGCAATTTTTTGAAATTTCATAAAACAAATGAGGCCTTTAGCGATTTATCGAAATTTAATAGGATTCCGCTGTATATCAGTGGCATAGTTTACTAAGTCATTGGGGCAAAACCTTGTTTAAAATTCCTAATATTATAAATTTGTAGAAAATGTACTATTACCAGGCTTCATTTTTCTTGTGTGCTTTACCTTTTTGAACCATTTATGCAAATTATCGAACTGAAATTCTGCGTTTTATGCATTTTTAGGGGACGATTAATTTATATTTTTGGAACAAGGTAAGTGCGAGGACCCCCTTTTTCTATATAGACTCTTTGTAGCAATTTTTGGACTGACAGTGGGCAAATTGTGTACGAAACAAATTTGGAATTCGTTTACTGAGCTTATCTTATCACCTATAGTACCCTATATAGCAACTGCATGAGTTATGCCAACCTCATTTTCTAAAGTCGAAATTTTCGTTTGCAAACTTTTCGTTTTATCGTTTTCGTTTTATCAAAAAATGCGATTTTCTAAAAATATTTTGTCTGTTTTCCCTGCCCTGTATGGCGCCATGTAGCTTAACTACGCTCTGAAAAATTCAAGCCATTTCTAATACTTCTGATATGACATGGTAGGAATAAGTCGATTTATTGAGCTTTACAAGTTATTCAGTTCCTTTTAAATTAATAGTCATATTTTTACAAAACATTGTTCAGATCATCAAGCGAATATATCCGTAACGTAGCTGGCTGCACATGATAATCAAATCTCTACTAACCAATTCATTGATTGAAACTAATAAAATATGCAGGATGCTTGAAAGCACAATTCTAAAACTAAATCATATCTGTATCATTCTACAGTATTTATTTTATGTACGCAACATTGCTACAAAATGTTCAACCCGGCCTTACCAAACGATGCAGCTTAACTTCGGGCAACTTAAATTTTGCGTCTTTTTGGTCAAGTGCGCACGAATTTCGGATTACTTTTGATTTGAATACTCTTTATTTGACTTTTTGAAGTTTGATAAATTCAAATTTCCCGCTACGAATTTTGCATTTTGAAGGTGACGCTTCGTTAGAGCAATTGGCGCGCAAAACATTAATAGCGTGCATTGATGTGTCAGTGCGGAAATGACCATTCCCAACTTCGCGAGGGCGGTGCTGCTGCGGGTGGACATTTTAAAGAAAACTGAAATAGCTCATATGATGTACTCCATATCTGTGAAAAACTTCAATACAATCCGACCATTTTTAGCTGAGTAATGAGCTATGGCAAAATGAATCCCATAATTATGACTCTCGGTGTATACTCTTGTACAGTATGATTCTATGGACCGTGGGGAATCATTGCGGAGAAGCAAAATATAAAATATGGTGTATCGCACGCGATCTAACCCTATTACTGGAACTATGTAATAACCCTATACGTGTACATTCTTGTGAGTTAGAGTATCGTCAATTAATACATCATCAAAGGACTTGCTACCGGTAGACATTTATTACCGGTAGTATTTGTTATTTCATTGCACACATACACTATAGTATAAAAACGTAGATAATGAAAAACAAACGTAGCTACGTGCAGTTACAGAATTCTTACTTAGTTCATTTCATTTAAATGAATCGACGATATTTATTTTTATTTTTTGGTGTTCAAACATATACTGTTTATTTTAACATGTACCAAGCAGTTTATTTATTCATGAACATGTCAAATATAATTGAGTATAGTGTTTTTATTAGATAATGGTATAAAATGCTCCAAAGCACTCTTGTTAGTTTCCCTGCATTTAATATTGGAAGTAAATGTTGTTAAAGTATAACAATTTTCTCGATAAACTGATGACTCGACCAATTTGATCAATTTCTTTCTCAAATACAATCTGAGAAAAGGCTTTATTTTATCAAGACACGTCTCTAGGGATTTTTTTAATGAATAATGCACTGTGCATTCCCTGCATTAAGTTTAAATATTTTCCATCCGCCTTGGTTTTATTCTCAAATTTCTTAGTGATTTGATTTCCATAATAGTTTATTGTGCCTAAGAATGACTAATATATTTGACAACTGTTTCGATAATACAACAATTAAACTTTTGCCTTAACGTTTACAAAATTTCTAAATTTTTGTTTTCTCACAGTTTCGTGAAAATGTAGACTCTTTCAGATTCTTGCCCTCGACTAAGAGAACGCAAATATGTGCAGGCCTTTGACGTAATAAACTGGCGTCAATTATTTTTTGCCGGAACAATGCCACATAAACTATTTTACTGGCGGCCATAACAATCCGTGGGTAGCGCCAATTAGCAGTTTTTGCGACCAACCGAGATATCGAATAGGAACCCAGAAGCCTACACGTGGGGAGGCCAACGAATTTTTTTGCGATCATTGCATTGGCTGATTTTTAATTGTTTCATTAAATTCAATGCTATAGCTAATCAGCTTTATAGGTGTTTTACAGAGCGAAAGAATGCAAACTTCAGGCCTTGCTCTCATTATGGTCATTCGTGTTTTGAGTTGATTATTATCATCTGAGTTCCATAGAAAAATATAAATTAGCACTGAATCTATCTGTCAGATGAAAAAAGCAATGATGAATGTTAGCGGTAATAATCAGCATAAATTGCCGATGATTTAGGTTTTGGGATGCCATTTCATTTCAAGCCAGAATTGTTTTCACAAAAATTACATGAATAACGTTACTGTAATCACTAAAAAACGGTTGTTCTTATTTTTCTCTCGATTTGAATGTTCGTAAACGGGATGTCCTCTGTGGATTGTTCGAAAATGTTAATTTAGTATTTTATTCCAAAAAGGTACCTTGATTGTGTGATTAAATTGTTCGACTCGTCGGAGCAAGCTTTTGTTTCGTGAAAGCGACCATCGTTAAAATGCCAACGCGCTATTCAATGCAGGTGTCAATGCATTCGCATGACGTTTTATGAGGGAAGCCCCCATAAACCTGTCTAGAATTAATAAAATAGACTCACTTAAAATGTTCCCAACAGGAAATGATCGTTGTAATAAAAATGTCTCCATGCGGTATGCATATACATGTATATAGTATATTGAGGCTAATCCAAGAAAGGCTTTCTGAGCTGCGGAGATGAGATGGCTCAAATATGAATTGGTCGGGACATTCACTATTGTGAGAATGCATATTGTGCGTGGGTATAATGTCTTTTAAATGTTACGTAGAGTTACGGAATTGTTATATTGTAAACAAAATTCGGTTTGTTTGAGTATTTTTTTTTTTTTGAACTGGTCTAATTTATTTCTCAAAAATAATTAAAGTGTCTGAATACTTCAAAAATATCAAAAACCAGTTTTTCCAGTGTAAATCTTAGTAGTGATTCCAATTTTTTGGGTTTACAACATTAATGCCTTATTGATCAGGCTAAACAATATTTATTCTCGTTTCTTTGAACGAATAACATATGTTTAAGGAATCTTTATAAGTGCGAAAATCATTGCTGTGCATGAAGTAAAATGCAATTTTTTTATTAACTAAGAAAGTGAACACTTTCCTGTTATTATAATTATATACATGTATATTGTTGGAATGTCCACAGCACTAGCCATATTGCTTGACGAAAATTCTTACAGGAAACAATTTAGCAAGTCACTTTTTAATATACCTAAAAGGTGACAATAACGCCAGAGCTTCGAAGCACTCGGGAACATTGTTTTACATCTGATTAATGACCTGTGTGATCTGTGACTGTCGTACTCGCAAACCCTTTCTGTTTATCCTTAATTCCCACACTATAGTATACTTAATACTATAGTGTGGGAATTAAGGATAAACAGAAAGGCTTGGTACACCTGACGCGGATATCATCGCCACGTCTTTTTATTAATCAGGTCGATTTCCCCGCCACTAATTAACATGTGTTCATAGTACACACATAAGTGATACAAGAGCAGACCGAATCGTAAAATTATGGTTAATCGACTATAAACAGCGTTAGACGTACGGTTCCGTTTTGTCAATTGGCTGAAGAAGCTAATTTTTTGCAGATACCAAAGTCGTTTGCCACGCTTATGGGACAATTTGTTCAATAGCCAAATATATGCATTTTTCATTTAATACAGCCGCAATACATCTAAAGGCAATATTAAACTAATCGATTGGAATATTTGCTGTTTGGATTATATACTGCGTATTGTAGTTAATTGCCATGAAACCGAGCCATGAAACTAAAAATCGAAAGCACTTCCCGGAATCGAAACGGTAACTAGTCAATCGTGGACTACATTATGCATTTTTGTAATTAATAGAAGTGACGTGAAAGTTGCAAAATTGCTGAAAATGTTTTAACCGTGTTCAAAATTTTGAGCATTGGTTTTTAATATATTTTGCGTGTAATAATACGGCTTCAAGCCTTGGTTTAATTATGTTTCATAATAAGTGAATTAAGTGCGAATTAAACTAAAAAGTTGTCTAGTCACCCTTTCCTCACTTTTGGTTTATATTGACTTGAATAATATAAACACTAGGTAGTGTATTTCAATGAAGTTGACGTCATATTCATTCCTGATACAAATCCTTGGTGCAATTGCAAAACACACAAAAATATGAGCGACGTATAAAAAATATATGTCTGCATCTTTCCACGGTTGGTCTGGCATCTTCCGCCCGGGGGTGAATTTTGTTCAACGATGCGCCATTTTTGAGCATCGGCATCATCTTTCCACAAACCAGAAGCCAAACTGGCAGATAATAATGAGCTATGTCCGATTCTCTTTTTCACATCAATTAGTTTGAGTCCGCCAATAGGGTTGCTCGTTACTGGAGTCAACATTGATTTACCCTCGTGCAGTTAACGGCCACATTTTTTATTTACCTTCGTGTGGCTACATTTGATGCACCAACAGGAGTTGCTGCAGACCATCCAGTTGTGCTGTCGGGCATTTTTGCTTGCGGAGTGGAGGTCAGTGGTTCCAACCATTGCTCAATAGAGAGTTGGGCCGAGAACCTAAATGAAAGTTGGGGCTATGGGCACAATTTGTAAATCAAAGAGAATGAAACGATTAAGAGGAACGACGACTAAAATTTGGTTTCATTCATGGATTGTTAGGCATCTCCTGTTGGATTTATTCAAGTTTATCGATAATCAATTAGAATTTCGCTTAAGCAGAAATAATAAAAAAACGTACATTGAATTCAAATTTTTTGTAAATTAAAACGATGTGTTCAGTTTCCCACGAAGTTCTTAAAAACGCCATTGTATTTAGTTTTTCAGACCTTGTGGCAGCTGTGGCAAATAATTAATATTTTTATCAAGTCCAGACTGACTTGTACTTAAACGTGAACCAAGAGGTCAGTGGAATTGTCAGACATACACTTTATCGATTTATTTGATCAAGTAAATTAATAGTAAAATACCGTATATAGTAGCCTTTTACAAAATTACAATTTGGTTCTTGTGTTTTTTGTTGGTGCGTGATGGTTATATGGCATGTATGCTAGCCAAATGATCGTTGGAGGAATAAATAATTCGGATTGTAATTGTAGCTATTACAGAGAGTTTTTCAACGTTGTCGGGAGATATAATGTGAATAGATTATTATTTTTACAAAGAAGATATTTTTATAACCTAGCTTGTTCGTAGGTTGATGTGTACTTAATGTGCGTCGAAGAGCAAATTCAATATCGTTTAACCAATCGTTGTTCTCCGAAATCTCATTTTGGATTTAAGGCTTTATCATGAACTCACGATAGAACCAGCATCCGAATCTGTTCATTATCTAGCTATTTGTAGTTATTTTCTAGTTCATTTGTTCATATTAGGATATCTGATGTCTGAAAAGTGGGTTGCAATAGATGTAGAAAGGGCAAAAAATATGGAAACTATATGAAAGGTCCTAATACACGGGTTGTATGATAAAATATCTTCCAGACACAATTTTTTGGTCAATAATAGAGGTATCCTATATTTATTCATTTTTGTCTATCCATTTACCAATGGCCTACAGACCCAAGTTACGAATTAATAACGCATAAACGCCCTCCTGCGCGAAATGGAAACGGAGACCCACTCTTATGCGTAGGAATGATTGAATTCATATTATATTTATGAAGTTAAAGCGACCGTTACTTGGATTACAGGGTTCAGTGGTTGACCGTATGGTGACGCATGATTCAGATGCACCGTACCGGTAAATTCATAATTGGGGGTGTTGGGGGGGCCTCGATCATTTTCTGCTTCTACTCTGGAAGCTCGGAATGGGGCAAGGAGACCTCAGAATAGATTAATCGTATTGATTGACCGTTCACCATGTAAGGTCGGAAAATGAATAATACATGTGTCCTGACTAATTATTAGGTCGTAATCGTATATGGCGGTATTTATGCGCATTTGTGAGTGGGAACAGTGTTCTATATTTTATGTGTACCGAACATACGAGTATAGGGACTTCGAATATGCAGTTCTAAATAGAAAGGCGTTAGGCAAAAGACACCAAACTCCAATTAATGAGGAAGAACTTTTTACCATCTTGAGAATCACCTTTTTTGACAATCAATGGTTGTCATCACTGAAGTCACAGTGAGTGAAAACCACAACAGGAGGGTATGTACCCAAATCGCTTGAGCAAATGCGAAAAGGTCACATTTTCACCAGTACGATCAGGATCAAATAACGAAAGCCCGATCCGGGAATCGAACCCGGAATCGCTGCATACATGGCGGATGCTCTACCACTGAACTACGGCGACAGTACCGTACGCCATAAATTGGTTATCTTTCTGTTAAAATTTTATTTAAATAAATGTCGCGTTTTTGTTCGAATGTCATTTTGGGTCAAATCCACACAAAATTGATGATGCAACCTGAATTTCAAATCGAACTGAAGTATGGCAAAAATTGATATTGCCTTGTATTATCAACATTAACGGAAATTACGCATAACCACTAAAACACAATTTCTGAGGAGACAGACGCGAGTAGCTACTAAATCACAATGAATATATTTTTTTTATTCGGGATCCAATCTTCTTGTTCGATCCTCCATATTGTTCGAATCGTAGCGCCCCCTAGTATTCAATTCGTAGACATTGACAAAACTCGAACTCATTAATACTCTCATACGTAAACGCAATGAATGCTTATACACATATACCTTCCATGTACCTACATGTATTTATATATAAATACTGTATAAGTAGGTGTGCACTGCGGAAACTGACACCTGCGTTAATTTGAATCACATCTGACAGCGAAAGTTGATACGGAGTCAATTGCACATACAAACGCGCCGAGCTAATAATCTATACAATTTCGCCTCCACATTACGCGCAGCGACTCTACCGAGGGCGAATAATATTTAGGCTAATTTGGCATTTATAGACATCTGCGGCGTGCAATTTACGAGTACTGTACGTGTAAGCCGGCTCCATAGGTGTACACAAAGTCTGGATACGAATGTTTTTCAAAGTTCGCCAAAATAATTGTGTTAAACTTCAAACTCCGATATGTAATACAGTTGCAAAAATCGCATTTGGTACGTAATGTAATTCGACCGCGGTAAATGAATTACGTCACACGTATTTTATATTTAAAACGTGACCCGAAAATGCGGTATAAAATGTAAATTTAGCTCTAATCGTGTTATCACGGTGACTGGGGCGGGGTCGACCATGCAAATTGTACAAAGTAGCACCGAAACTTTGGTCTGTGTTACTGGAGACGATTAGATAGACCATATAGATATGTTTTCTTTTAAACTCAGCTCTGGCGAATAGCGCTACACCAACATATACATACATATATATACATAGACCTGTAATCTGGGCTTAATCAACACCACTCGAAGGTCATCAAAATTTCAACGTTTCAATAATCTAAAGTTCGCGTCGGAAATTGAACCCGGGAACACCACAATTTTGGACTCAACCAATTGGACTACGACGGGTCGAACATTTATTCTAACAATAAATTATATCTTTTTCGTGATAATCATAAATAGTAAACGCAAAAAAGCTAACATTATTATTTTTCCTTTGTCCATTTTCGTATTTTGTTGGCGAAGTTACATTTATTTGTTAATTCAAATTATTACCATGATTTAATTATTAATAACTTATTATTCGGTCAAATAATTATTATAGTATGAAATTAAAATAGTTAACCAAAATCATAAAAGTTTTAGGAATTCCACGCTAAAAACACATACATTTCATCTCTAAGGAATGGTTTCACTTTTGGAACACGCCTCGCCACAGTACCTGTGAAACTGTTGTCAAGGCAAATGTAATCAGAGTAATTTTATTACATTACCTCGCATGCAAGTTGCGCATTGAGCCAACGGATAGAATAACGCCAACTCCCAAGAAGAAGAAAAAAATCGTCTTTCCTACAGTTAGCTCCCCTAATTAGTTTCGAATCTACGTGCGAATATAGAGTTACACATTGTATGTTCACATACGAGCATATAGCATATAGCGTAGGTGTAGAACGAGAGGCTTCACAGACAGTTGCAATTTAAAGGTAGAGATGCCTGACGTGATTTTGCATTGTCTACAAATAGTTTTTATTATGTTTGTACAGGTACTCCAAGAATAAGCGAACCAGTTGCTAATGGCCAAAATGCAGTTTGAATTTGCTCATTTTTCTTTAAGAGTATATCGCAGTATTTTTTCTGAGAATTGTTCTGCTAATATTTAAAAGTAATATAATTCTTCCCATTCTTCATACAATGCTGTCAACCTGCACAAATACTGTGCAAACAAAATCTTATGGTTCTACTGTATACACAACGACTCATTGGCGCTGGCGCCTGGTTGCATCATTCTTGCTGCATTCTTGAAGCTCAATTTCCCCAATAACTAAATATTTAAAAAATTAATAAATCATTTGAATATAAGTCCGATTTTCCCTCCCAATAACGGTTTACTTTATCAATTTTGCTGATCCGGATTTTAAAAATAATTTCAATTTATTTGAATGAAAATAAGCCATTTTTCTTTAAAAATAGTAGATTTAGACAGAATACGCGATACAAATTCAAAAACTTTGAAAGTGTATTCTACGAAAAATCTTACTGTATTCTTGAAGCTCAATTTCCCGCGTAACCGGAAGTAGCAGCCAGTACTGGCGACTGGCGAGAGGGGGAGTTTGGAAAAGATAACATGTGGGTGAAGTGGGCACTCGAGGGGGGGGGGGTCTTCTGCGAGGCCTGTCG
>JAUJYS010004114.1:0-12311 GCA_033995665.1 Melogona broelemanni | reverse complement strand
CCTCACATATCTCCAAAGAGACACGAGGGTGCAGTATTCCTGTAGTGCACTAGACGCTACGGTGAATTAAAAAAAAATAAAAATAAATAAATAAAAAATATCAATTATGTCAGCTAGTGGCGTACAGAAGATGAAACCACGAAGACTTGCCTAGACTCTACAATATGTCGCAGATATTGATTAATTCATAGAGTCTAACCAACTCTTCGTCGTTTTATCCTCGGTGATTCATGTTAAAGATTCATGCTAGTGGTTATTTGTTTTTATTTTTATTTCAGCCTTTGTAATTGGGGTATGGCCCAATACTGAAACGCTTTTGGCCGCCCCTTTTAATTAAACAAATTTTTAATAATGAATTCGATTTTATTTCGAATGAAGACCTATACATACATGTATGTTCATATAAAATTGTCAATAAAACGCTATCGCTAAATATTTAACCGAGAACTAGTTTAACATGCCCTTCTCAGAGTACTAACATGATTTCAACAGGTATGGTAAAGGGAATGTGTGTGTGTGTGTGTGTGTGGAAACGCTTACATTTTTTATTTCTTTTTACGCGTGTACACACAATCCTTTTTAGGAGATAAGCTCAATGCATCATTGGAATGAGAAAAAAATTTATAGCCTGCTCAAATCTTTATAGGCCGTTCGTTTATTTCGTCGTATACCAAAAGTGTGCACAAAAAATAAACGGAAATATGCTGGCAAGTGTGGGCTAATTAAAAATGTATTTGCTCGTTGAAAACGATAGCAGCCATTGCTTAAATACGAGTACATGTATACATATAAGCGTACCAAGTTTTATCGATTTATCTGGTTAAGTACGCAGACTCCCAGGGATGCCACTTCACTATCCCTCATATATTGGGAAAAAAAGGAAACTTGATACACACAAATTAGACCAAATGTTTGGCTATTGTGTTTCAAATAATGATTCGGAAGAACGGAATGTTTTTTTTGCCCGAGGGAGGTAGAAGAGACAGCCGTTACCCCCCTCCCCCTCCCCCTCCGCCCGAAAGTCAATTCAATGTTTGTTTTTTATTTGACGTAGCAT
This sequence comes from Melogona broelemanni, assembly GCA_033995665.1. Classification (NCBI taxonomy): domain Eukaryota; kingdom Metazoa; phylum Arthropoda; class Diplopoda; order Chordeumatida; family Chordeumatidae; genus Melogona; species Melogona broelemanni. The sequence goes on along the minus strand of JAUJYS010004114.1, from coordinate 11,254 downwards.
AAAAATACTGGACAATCTAATTTTCGGCGCAGTTTTTTTTATAATTCCGTAGCTTTTGCAACAAAAATTTAATATATTTCATTTTTGTCACTAGCCACAAATTGCATGCTTTTTAGCTAATGAATGTGAATCTGTCAACGAGAATAATATTTAACTAAATAAACTTCAAATTGTTAAGTTGGTAATCTCTGCATTAGCAGGTCTTCCGTACTATGCATAAAAAAATTAAAAAATAAAAATTGTCATTCATAAAATAATCGTCAATTATTCCTATTCTAAATAACAGAAAATAACAAGTTGTAAAAATGACAGCAAACCAATTGTAACATCCCTTTTTGATTTCACAAGGGAATCACAAAACCTCAAACTACCTAAAAAGTGACCAAGGTCACCTTGACGGACCTGGCTTATGTGGGACATAGGGGCGTGGTCGCGTGGGACATACAGGCACTTCGAAATTTGTTCTTAGGTCATCTGCCCTAAGTACCAGTCTTAACAATGGGACCGTCAGCACGAACGTAGTTCATTCACAATTTTTTGTAGTGCCAGCTTGTGTAATTAAAATAACGTTTTTCAATCATACGAAAAAAGGTTGTAAGCTATGATTTGCATAATTTATCATTAAGCTTTGCATCATCATTATGGGGAACATGCATTATTGAATAATTTCGTATTCAGAAACCGAAAACTGACGTATCTGTGATTTTTTTTTTTCGAATATCAAAATTTGACATTTGTTTTCGACAACAACGGGTGATCAATGAAATTACGCAGTTCACTTTGTTGAGTAACCTTGTGTGAACTGTCCCCTGTTCGATTCCTGTCGCGTGATCTAGTTATGCTAGTGCTGGTCAAAATGTACCCCCCCCCCTTCCATTGAAATTTAAGTTCCGATGAGAGGTTCACAATCTCCAATTCAGGACATTAAATAATTGTGTAGTAAATAAAATTAATAACACACTTACCTACGTTTATGTCCTACTCCAAGGGCGTCAGCGAGAGTATTTCAATAATTGTCAAGGCGTTACTTCCTTATTCAGGAAAACTCCAAACGGCTAAGAATCTCAAACGCTCATACGATCGCGACTCGTCAACTGTCAGCTCACATTATGCACTTCTGTTGATCAATTTGAAATTGAATGGATTAGAAATTTTCTTCACTAAACACCAAATTATCTGCCCGTGAAATCACCGAAATGCGATGCCGCACAACCTCGTATCACCGACGGCATTCGTAATGTCAAACACCCGTGCAACGCGCCTCTCTCTTCGCCCATTCACGGCCGGTCGACGAATTGCTTGACGGGATTGTTCAACGTCTAGCCACGCGCGTCGCCACCGGCGATCGCTCGGCTGCACCACAACGCCACCTGTTGGTGGGACCTCGCGATCGACACGCGGCTACGCACGCAATGAGCGAGCCTCAAAGGGCCTTGGGGAAACTTTATATGAAAGGCAGAAATCGAAATATTGGCTGTAGGGAATTGGAAATAGAAATTCGTATTTTTTTGTACAGCATGTTTTCACCCATCGTGATGCTATGGCAATGCCTGATGGGCTCATTTTAACCAAAACTCAGGAATCGAATAATGTAGAATCGAATAATCGAGTGACCGCGCTGGGAATCGAACACGGGACCCAAGCACGGTTCTAAGGTCCCGGATTGCAAAATAATTATTTTCTGGATTTCGTTTATTTAAAAAAAAATGTTCACAAGGAAAAGCATGACAAAAAAGGGGAAATGCACTTTTGAGATTGCTTATAATGTTGCTTTTAAATACAATATTGCTTAAAAATAAAATGTAGCGACAAATTCGTTATTAATATGCGCCTGCCATGGTGCTAATGTACTATTTAGGGATATATCGTCGCCATGGGATCGAAAATCCAAGGGTGGCCAGCACAGGGAATTGAACTCTGAACCTTCGCACCACAAATCGGTGCTCAAGCCAACTGACCTACGACGAAAGTACAATTACCAATTAATACTACTGTGGCCTTTACACACTTGTTTAAAATGTGAAATGGTGTTTTTATTGTGTAATTTGTGCTTCAAAGAAACAATCTTCTTATTTTGATCATTTTGATTGGAGTAATAAGATGAAAGTCGTTTGTCTACCAGGTATATATTTTATCCAAACCCTAGAAATTGATACTATTACATGTAGTAAGATAAATAAGATTACATTTGTGTTCGAATAACCAATAAATCTTAGTTACCAGTTTATTTAATAAAAGCACGGGAGCACGCCGGAAACGTCGAATAAATAGAAAAAAATTAAGTGCTAAATGCTGCGAAATAAACAAACGTGTCTTCTTAAATAAATATTTAACTAATTATGAAAACTAGTTGAATAGAGTGTGTTAGTAAAAACATTTTAATGCATCAGTTACAGAAGAACAGAAATACACGATTTTTCGACCACGACGTCAGTTTCAAACTGTTTTATTAAGTTGACTCACTATCTGTCATTTAAATAATGAAAGATTATTTGTTAATTCACAATAATAATAAATGTTAGTTACACATTTTGAAGATTCAACTGCAAAGTTTGGATCGGTTTCAATGTTTGAGTAAGTTATTGGTAAGTTATCTGACTTAAAACAAAACCTTTAAACAAAACAAGGAAATACATTTGTGATATTAAAAATACGATATGGTAACCTTTCGGTTTGATCAACATACTATTTTTTGCTTCAAATTTTTCAACAAAAAATTAATAATTATGATAAAAAAATCTAAATAACCATAAATTAACATAAATATCTTTTAAAACCTGGAAAGTTTCAGTTTATCAAAGTTTACTCGATTGTTTTGCCATCATTATTTTGCATTATTCTCCCGACATCATTAAAATAATACATTATACCTATTCAGCAAAGAAACATTGTTATTTTAAAATAAACATATACATTGTCTGCCTCTGTATACCAGAATAAAATAATTGATTCTAATTACCCTATCTCATGCGGCAGACGACGGCAAATTTATTGCGAGCTACAAATGTCTCTCAAAAATGCTTCCGAAAAACAAATAACAAAAACCAGTCGACATATCTTCCTCATTAATGAACGGATAAAATTATCAGATAAAAGGAGCATGCCAACGTTTCTTGACAACACACGCCAATAGCAGGTTCCTGCGTTATTCGCAGCATCCCGTCGCTATTTACATAGAGGTCCGCCAGTGAGCACGAGATTGGGCGGAGCCAACGCCACCAATCACGTGCGAGAAAACAGACGGCGTGGAAGTAAACCCTCTCCTATTGGTCGGATCGATCTCGCGCTATTATAATGGCAGTGAGACGAGCTTGTTTTCGCGCGCACGCGACATGGAGAAGAGAGAGAGAAAAAATGGCGGCAAAAAACGCGGGAGAACACTTAACCGGAACGAGACGGAACCATTAGAAAACAAAAAATTACCTCTTCATTAAAATTACCTTCGCATCTTCCTCGGATAACGTCTTAGATAAAATGAGACACAAAATAGGGGGGGTCGTCAATATATTTGTCGAGATAAGGGTACGCCCACCATTATGTCGGACCGACCAATCCGAGTCGTAAACGCTGCACGTGCCTTCACGCTTTATCATCGTGTGCGTGCGTTCTGAAATCGCTTTCTGTGTGTGAGGTGCAACAAAAAATAAACAACAAATCTTTTTCTTTTTTTTTTGTAGCTGGCAGCGTTTGTTGTTTTTCTTAGTCCGTGTGACCAGCTGCGCCTCGTGCAATTTGCCACCAATTAAAATTAAGATCTGGGCCGAAACATGAAATTGTCAACAGATGTGATTCGGAAACAAAAGAATTGAAATTCGCGCCCCCAAAGTCGTGTGACGTCATTGTCCTTCACTAAATCATAATAAAAGCAATAAAACAAAGTGGAATGCCGCTGTCAAGGTGCCAAAAGATGAAGTGGTGATATGAAAGAAGTTATTAAAAGTAAAGTTATTCAGAAAACCAGGTGGAATCAGTAGCGCTTGTCAGCTGCTGGCCTAGTGCAATTGAGTGGAATTGGTACAAGTAGCGAAATAGACAAAGAAATTATTATTTCCATTAGCTTCTGTTTGACAACAAAAGTAACTGAATTTATATGGTCTAACATTATCTTAAAGAGTACTTTGGCTAGACTAAATAAATTATATCCTGGTATGATTTCTGTCATCTGCTACCTTGCCTACTGGTAATAACACGCACAATGTACAGTGTTCTTTGACATTTGGAAAAAAGTACGGTCGATGTAAGAAAACTCAAATATTCATAAGTTGGGGTGCGATAAGACATTTTCTTGCTCGTAGATGGCAGCACATGTATTCCCAATATGGCGTTCTCGGATAGATTTCCTCCATCCCAAATGTGCTCAAGAATTTCAAATGACCTGCAGAGGGTGCGTTTAGCCTTTAGCTATCAAATCTTTATTTCAAGAATTCGAAATCACATTTGTGTAGACCTTAATTAAAACAATTAAATGTCTTAATTAGGTCACAGTGGAACGCTGTGACGTTCCAAATGACGTTCTTTCAGCAAACTCAAACTATCCCACCATGGGATGATAGCTAAATTACAATTTCAATTTCAATAAAAAATTATTGATACGAAACAAATTTTAAAGTAAACAACACCAAATGATAATCCATTCGAGAACGTGTGAATATAGGGAAAGCAATGGAATGTCATTTTCGAGCAAGTCAGCATCTAACGCACCCTTTACTTTTTTTTTGTTTTTTCGGCAGACCATCCTCATGGGACACACACGCCGCCAGGGGGCGACCTGGTAATTTGGTCTTGTCTAAGCTTCTGCCTTAGGTAGGGATCTAACAAATTCTGACAACGTACAGGCACGGATCTCGGGGCTTCCATTCCGAAGGAAGGTACGAATTTTTCTCGCCCGAAAAATTCGGGAGGTATCGACTGGGATCGAAACGCGACCACGGGAATATAAGGAGAGAACGTTGCCACTAGACTACCGAGACCGCCACTAGATTACTCGAGCATGCTTTAATAATAAGAGTATTCTTGGCTATTTCGTCAGGGGTATTTATCGACAGTGACGCGAGAGACCGGTGAGTGTTTAGTGCGTGGTCCGCCCGAGATGCGGGCGGTCGGCCGAGAAAAGAGCCGCCGCGACAAAAAATTGCGGTTGCGGAGACGCAGTTTCGTTAAGTAGATTTTCAGGTTTCCCTCCATAAAATCTGGCCGAGAGAGTGAGTGCACACGGGGCGACCGACACAGACGGTCTTCCCTCGCCAGATCCAGACTTGGGAAGAGTCCCGCGGGGAGTGAGCACACTGTGATGGAGGAGTAAGGGGAGGAGGGGGATGATCTTGGTGGCGGACCGCAAGAAGCACGTCTGGGATGGTGGTGAGGGGGTGGTGCTGGGTACACATTGTGGTGTAGTGTGATGGGAAGAGGAAGGGAGCGTGACGTACGACTGCCATAAATCACTCTGGCTGGGCTGGTAATACAGAGTTCTACTGCGAGAAATGGTGACGCCCTGGGCAGTTGGGAAATCACGCGCCACTCAGTCCTTTCTGACCTTTGAACTACTTGCGCATAGTTTGTTTGCTTTTTATAAAATAAAAACGATCAGAATGGAATTATTCTTAAAATAAGTTGTAGAGACAGAAAACTCGGTCTCTGCAGTAATCCATGACGAATTAAAAATAAAGACGAATTATTCTTACTAGCATGGTAAGTCAAATACGATTAGTCGTTCGTTGCCCGTGTGGTATTATATATTTAATCAACTGTGGTTTGAATGATCCAGGGTTCGATCTCCGAAATTAATTTTTTCGAGTTTTCGATTTTTTATTAAAGACGAAATTTTAGAACTGTATATTGATCTGCTTCACGAATGAAGTTAAAGCCCATGCTTGTACAAGATCATTCGCGGTAGATTTGTGTACGACTCGCGTTTGTTAATTTATTCAATCCACGCTTTTTTACGTTCGAGGATGTTTTCGCCAGCTCAGTTTGTTGGAGAATGGATTGCCTTTCGACGATCCGGGGTTCGATTCACAGTACCCCCCGCTCATTTATTCGATCTCATGGTCACGATATAGTCTCACCAAATGTTCAGAAGCACAACGTTAGAACACATTACACGTAATCATTATACGATTACATGTGATTTTGACGAAACAAAAAATCCTGAAATCCAAATTAAAATTCTTAGCATTTCTTTTGGTACAAATATCACTTTGTTAATTTAGCAGTATACTAAGGGGCGGGATAAGGGGAAACTGAGTTCTGTGGATGAAAATGTGGCCAAAAAATGTGCTCGAGTGTGTGTGTAAGGGAAGGAGGAAATTCCCCAGAGTCCCATAGACCGTTTTCATGGCACAGTCACACCAAAGTGACGTCTGAATTAGCCAGAGATTTCTTACTTCCGGCGACACCCATTCATCATTTTCTCGACTTTTGCGACCCGCCCCCCTTCTTTCGTCACGCAAGGAGTGAACTGTGTTTGGCCGGTGAAATAGGAACACGGGGGAAATTCAGAAAGTTTCGGGACAGCTCACTACAAACAACCACAGTGTAATTTGAAAAGTACACACTGGCGGAATACATGTTGAAAAATGTTCAGCTTTTCAAAATAAAAATAATAAAAATTTCCAGAGATGAATCAGTTTAAAAATTCATTGGAAACTTAAACATTTTTTGAAATATTAGGAAAAAAAATTTAGCAGTTTCGTTTGAAAATGAAATCAAATCTCTGGTCAACTAGAGTAGAAATTGCCTAAAACATTGTGGTGAAATAAAACGTATAAATTACTTACACGATTCAATTGGAAGTTCACGATTGCAATATACATTTTAATTGGTGTACAAACAAAAACAGAGCAAAATTAGTAATTGGGGAAAATACAAGCAAATAAGGAAAACATTAAAAATTGATAGCAAATTACAATAAGGGAAAGACACACTCAGTCTAAACTTTGGTGAAGTAAGTAAACTCGCCGTAACAACACAGACGACAATAATCATGCGGTCTGTGAAGGTATGATTGTAATTTCGACTTACTAAAGTTATTACTAAAATTATTAGACATATTTAAAAATTAATTGGATGAAGCAAAATTAAATGATTTACATATTTACATATGATTTGTTGAATCTTAGGCAAGTGAAAAATAAAGCAGTTAAGTAATAAACTGGCTCATAAAGTAAAGTAATGGTTCATAAAGTAAGGTATAAAATTAGTTTTCCAATTCCTTGGAAAGGTTCTGGCTCAATTTGGTTCTGGGTCTTTGGCAAAAAATTGAATAGCAATATTACAATATTGAGTAGCATATTAGAATATCGTCGTTTTATTTATCTGTGTAATTTGGATAACTTCTTTCTCTATATAATTTTTAGTTTTCTTTTACAATTTATGTCAATATATGCTCATCTGAACTAAATGCTTGAAGGTTACAAAAATGCAATTTGCAGTTTTTTTTAAACAATTAGGGGCTTTTTTAAGACTAGATTTACATTAATTAAAAGATAAAACAAAATACTCGTAATTAAAAATTGCAATGGATAAGTCCAAAATATTCCGAACGAAGTTTATTGATTGGATTTTTAATCATCGAGATAAAAATAAAAATATTAAATTTAGCAAATGCTTTTTATATTTTTATTTTTACAATACTTCCGGTTTTGATTGACAAAGCTATATTTAACATAACTGTATGTAGCAATTCCAGTTGTTATGATCTTAACCGTAAAACAAATATTATTAATTTAATTTGGTTTTCTTTAAAAATTATACATTTCGCAGTTTAATCATTATTTTTCCTGTGCATAATATTCTATAAATGAACAATTCGTATTATATTAAATATATATATTTATAAAAATGCATTGCGGCATACATAAAAAACGAAATTGTAAACCAAGACAAAATTGCCTTAATTCTTGATACGAACGAAAGATTAGTCTGAAAATACAGTATAGCGAGTAAAAAATGATCATACAGGGAATGTGTTGCCCGATAATACACCTGCATAACATATAGCTTATTTGTTTCATTTTTTTTTTAACTTCCTTTTTTTATTTTTTTATTTTTTTGCTTGAGCGTGCTCAAGAAATACTTGTATTTGAACTTGTATTGTTAGTAATTGTACCCACTCCAGAACATTTAAATTACTTAAGCACATTTGAGATGGACGTAAGCCATTCGAAAAAGTAAGTGCGGGGGGAAGCAGTAGGTAAATGGGATATCATAAACGAGGAAACCAATGTCTACACGCACCCCGCACTAGCACGCTTGACTAGAATTTCCTTGGCCATTTCGACATGGGCAGATTAATTAAATTATTTTCTTTTTTAGAGCCTCTTGTGAATATCGCAGGAAAACGAACTCTTTGGTATAACAGCGAATATAGGAATATTTTCACCGAATAACGAATAGGGAGATCAACACCGGAAACGCTAGTGCCTTGTGCATCAAACAAATATTAATGCATTTTATGCTTGTAAGCAAATGTTTGTGCCTTTTCCAATCGAGAGTGATGCCAAATTACGGTTACAAGCGGTTTAACATGGCGATATGCGGATGCAATCAAGTTTTGCAAAAAAAAATATACATCACTCGATCAAACGCTTTTCTTCACTTCTCTCACCTTCTGTTAGCAATTTGTTATCTTGTTTCAGTCGGAGTTGGGTTCTGATTTAGGAACCACTCCTTCCATGGGTTGTTGTTGCTGATGCTGCTGTTGTTGTTGCTGTTGCTGCAGCACGTGGACGGGAGGCTGGGGTGATGTCGGAGAGATGCTGCTGATCATGCTGGTGGCGTGGTTGATGGCGGACATGTTGACAGCGTCATCTAGTGGCGTCAGTCTGCAACGGAATGAAAGAAGTGGGAAAAAGATCCTTAATATTAAAAGGAGTTTATTTAAAAGTGTGTGGTACATTTTCCTTAATGTTGCGGGATCGAATAAATGAGAGGACTAGCGCAGGGAATCAAACTCAGGGCCATCGTATCACAAGTCGATATATCAATGAATATTATGGTGATGTACCGATACGATGACCAGACAATGCGAAAGATGATGTTTTTTAAACATTCTTATATTATTAAGATTATTTTTATAACGCATTTGAGCAATTAATTCCCATTTTTAAGGGGGGACAAATTAAGCTGTACTTCTGAGTTCTATTTTCAACAATATTAGCTTCAAGAAATAATTTGTTGAATTTATTTATTATTTAAAATGTAGATTGATTAATAGTAGATTGATAGTAGATGTAGATTTAAAATGTTAACAAATTCATTTAAATTTAAAATCGAATTGATTTATTTTCGCCCATCAGGTGACATTTCTCCCGGATGATATTGCAAATCACCGGACGACCGGACGCCAAGGACACACCGGACGATAAGGTATAAAGAGGTGTTTCTTTTGTCAAAATCAATTTATCCGGTACACTTAATGTGACAAATATTCGCTAGGCGCACCTTTGTCGCATATGCTGGTTGAGACTAGCGGCACCAGGTGTCACCAGCATGGGCGATACGTGCATGTCGTTGCGCATGGCGGCTGAGCTGACGATCACCTCGTGGTACTGCTGCTGCGGGTGAGGATGGTTGGTCAGCATTAGGTTATGGTTGAGCTGAGACGCCATCTGGTGGTCGGGGCGTATGTCGTAGTGATTGATGGTGCTGCCACCTAGCGACGTGTTCGCTTTGTCCTCTGCGCGTGCCACAAGCGTGTGTGTGTCCACAAAGCGCAGAGATGATGGCGTTGATAGGTATTGCGTAGGATGGATTGAGAAGACAGGAAGGAAGGAAAGGAAGGTGGGTGAAGCCAAGAAGGTGTTTTGTGTTAGTATCAATTAAAAATTGAAGGAGATCTTGAATAAAGTATTTAGGGTTAAAAATAGAAAGTTCTAGAAGCAGGATAGTTTTTCGGAAAAAAAGTATGGCGGGTTTCCGACGTTTTAGTGATGCAAGGACAACGGAGACTACAGAAAATTATTCCTTAGAAAGCGATATGGTAACTCGCGATCACGTCTATCAGTAGACTGTTAAATCCACATTCATGTTAGTGCCATTTAGTGGACAATGAATGCAATCTTTCGATTTCGGCGATCGCATCAAAGCACAAGAAACCAAAAGCTTTCTTAAACTCGCCATACTTTTTTACAGACTAATCTTTATTGTTAACCGTAAGTTTGTGAACGAAAAAAAAGTCTTTGTTAATTGAGAAAAGTGGTTTTACGGCAATTGCTACAAGCGGAAGCAACGGTCCTATTTTGACGCTGGATTTCTGAGTGTTTTATTCGCATTTTATGAATGAATTTATTGATTTTAGAAAGACGACGAAGCAGGTCAGTTTTAATAATTAATGATGAATGATGAAGTTTGGTCTTTGATGGTGTCTAAAAGGAACACCATACCTAATTTGATGGTCGGTTTCGTGTCCTGGTTGTTGGATGCTCCACCAGAGGAACCGGATGTTGATTTCGGTTTCCGCTTCCTGGTCTGAATGCCTTCTTTCCTCATGGCCATGGGGCGATTAACCTGTGTACCAAATTTAATATTTTGTTAGGTCAGGAAAATTTAAGTTAAAGACATCGTCCCTCTAAATCAGTTATTAGGCGTTCACCAGTATTGGGTAGGAACAGAACGGAAAAGTTACGTTCCTAGGAACTGGTTCCTTTTTTGGAGAACCTAAGAACGCCAAGGTTCCTTTCCTACGAAGGAATATTTCGAACGGTTTAGTTCCTCTTTTTGAGAAATTGGACGGCGGTTCCTTTCGCAAATGTCAACTTGTTGTCAATATGAACGTTAATCACCATTTTTTGTTTTCACAACTCTGCATCTTTTTTCAAAAATATTTTTTCAGTTTCCTTTTAACTTCAGTAGGAATGGGAACAGGTTTCTTTTTCATAGGAGGAACGAGAGTTGGAACGGGTTTCTTTTCAAAAGGAACGAACCCAATACTGATGTTGGTGATCACAGCGCCGCCCTGTGTTCAAGTATTGAGATGAGACATGTCCTTGGCTCTCATGAGCGTGTCCTGTATCCCTCTCCGTATTCCATTGGTTCTCACGACCCCCTTTTGGAAACAGTCCAGATGGACTGGACTTTACCAAAAAAATACAGAGCACGCACTTAGGGTGGATTTACACTGGATCAAAACTTGGCCCAACTTTTGATTAGTTGTAGTGGAAACGCACAATTGGCAAAAACAAATATTGCTCGGCCCGATTTTTTTCTTGATGGGATCGTCTGCTCGAACAATAGGATCTATCCTACTTTCCTGCAA
>JAUJYS010004112.1:0-12313 GCA_033995665.1 Melogona broelemanni | reverse complement strand
AACGAAAGCCTGCGCCGGGAATCGAACCCGGGACCGTCGGCTTCGTAGGATGTTGTCATACCCACTGAGCCATCGGTACGTACAAATTTCTTAAAGGGGTGTGGGTTGTCCCCACCCGCCCCACCACCCACTTGATGGGTGCGCTACTGTTTGTTGTGAATGAAATTTGAAATTTTATGCTATCCACGTATGCCCCCCTTCCTCGTCATGAACCCTCCCTCTTCAGTTTTTTTCGGACAGCTCTAGAGGCAGGAGGATTTCATTCCCCTCGTTTCTCCGCTATTCGGCAGAGAGGGCAGGATTCCGTTGCACCGAAGTGTGGCCTAATATTTCGCTAACTCCAGTCGCCGATTCGAGTTTTCGCCCACGGACCACAGCAAGCACCCTCTATCGCCATTCTTGAGCAACAGATTGAGCGAGGTCGACGTACCCAGCCGCATGAAGGGGTCCGGCACTACCAGTCAGGCAGGCTCAGTGCAGTGTTGATGATCCAAACGGCAACAAATTTTAACAAATTTCAAGATAAAAAATTGAGTTCCCCACCGTATACAGTATATGTTTTAATTTATTAAAATGGTTACGTTGAAAGTTGGCGTTTAAGGCAAACTCACTAAACTAAGATAAAGCAAACATATTCTACTGACATTTGTTACAGTTTTTGTTCAGAATTGCTTATCACGCGTACCGTAATGTAATCGGGTTCGATTTCGGGCTTGGGCTTTCGTGATTAGAACCCACTGGTGTAAATGTGTCCCTGAATAATCTCCTAAAGTGATATCCACTACAATGATGACGATCTTCGATTTAAAACAAAAAAGGTTTTGATCGACAAATACTGCGTTAACTCGCCTAAACCAAATGGAGCGTTTCAAACAAAAAATCAGGCCGATAAAACAGTAAGCCTAACCAAAATACTTTTTAATAATGTTTTTTTATATGTATTGACATACAAAGTCTTCTTTAGTCACTACAGTAATCACTACTTTCAATACACTTCTGCATACTAAACTAATACTACAGCTAGTCACTACAGTATACTACAGGAGATCGTAGAATCCAAAGGAAATCGAATCCCGAACTGTCGACTGACCTACCGGTATCTTTTATATCATTTTTGCAACAAAAAAAAAGAAAAAAAAAGAATCAGTGCTGGAATTTCTTGGAACAGCTGATTCAAGTTTCTCTTCACATAATAGTAACTACATACTAGGGTGCTAGAGACCTACTGCTAGTGCAATGTACTTTCATTTCGACAGTGATTCAATCCCAAGTAATATTTTCATAAATGGCCTTGAGTTTTCTTTCTGCTTTTCTTTCCGAGTTTGGTTCTTCGGAAGTTTGGTTCTCCAAAGAACCCGAAACCCCAGTTGTGTGATCTATCCAAAAACCGGCTTAAACGTTTTCTCACAACTTTTACCCCAACTTGGTGGGATCCGTAGCCTTACCAAAACAGAAAAAGCAGAAGGTAGAACGAAAGAAAAGTACCTGTACAAATGAGTGAGGGAGGGAGGGGGGGGGGAGGAGGAGAGCGAGGAAAAGCATTCGACTCTCGTTTGTAAAATTTTCTCACGCTTCCCAAACACTTCTTTGGCTTTCTCTGCTCTACTCCCCTCCGTCCCTCTCAGTCCGTCGCCACATGATGCGGCGGAGGGGTGGATGGTTCTCACGGCATGTTCTCGCTACCTGTCCCAACATACTACAGGTACCGCGCACCTGATTTAGGGGAATTGGGGATGGGGGGGGGGTAGTTCAGTCACGGTCGTCGGCGCTGTTAGAATGGCTGACCTCCTTGAGATCGGCCGCCATTTGCCCGAGGGCAAAGGGGTGCTGAGAAGAACAGTGTAGATACACTTCGGAACAGTACAAGATCTAGACGAGTAAAGAGGCCGAAAAAATACACTATGATGAGCAAAGCCGATGAGCACAATTAGCCTTTCTCAGGTAAGAATATGTGCCTTAATTTTAAAACGATTTTTCGACGGCGAAAGGTTTGCGGTCCGAAACGCCGCAGACCGACAAAAGGACGCGGCGGAAATAACGAGTAGACAAATCAATTTGTAAAAATAAAAATAATACCTTGTTGTATCGCAAATGGTAGTTAATTCTTCGTTAATTTTTTTAGGTCTAACCAACCAATTGTCATTCATCCTCGGTGCGCACCGAAGAGGCTCTATCGTTGTGTCGATAGTGTCTTTAAACGTTCTGCGCTTTAAAATAATACCTGTTCGGTCAATTTTTATAAAATCAAAATTCTCACAATACACGAACACCCATTTAAAACAATATTCCAATTAGATCTAATTATAATCTATGAATCGCCACAAGCTGGGGTTGGCTTGTGTACGATTGCAGAATTATTTGATGCATAGTTTTAAATGAGATCTTGTTGAGCAAAATATTTTTACGCAAAATTTGTACATAATTTACGAGAAAATGATTACAAGCAGCGCCTTAAAATCAATTGTGAAACAGAAAATAAATACGACAAACGAATGTCGTCTGTCAGGAACATACTCTAGTATATACCAAACTCTAAACAGACTGGTAGGAGGCAAACGACTGAAAATATTATTATAATAAAATGGTACAGGGAATTAGTTATGAAAATTGGCCAAACAAGTGTTGAAGAATAAATATTGAGGTATAAACTCTAGTGGCGTCGCGTCGGTTTTCATTTCAAATAATTCAGAAATGTTGAAACTGCTTGAAACGAAATAAAATATTTTGTTCTCATTTCTTAAATTTTCATTCCATTGACAAAAGCGACTTGGCATTAAGAATAAAAATGTGCATGACCTGTTCAAACTAATGCGACGCTACTAAAGCTATGCGCGCCGCCTAGTCAAAAGGGTGACAACTAGAACAGCAATCAAGGATGGCATTTCTGTTAATCGAATCACGGCAAATATCAAACAAAAATCCCGGCAAATATCAAACGAACCCATATAGTATCGGGAATAATGGTTTAGAAATCTTAATTTTCTAGCTCCATTGAAGGTAAGGCGGCACTTCTGATAATCACCAGGTATACAACACCATCAGGGAACAAGAAAACTAGTTTATAACATAATAAAACAATTAACCTATTCAGCGTGATGCTGGCTGGAAGGCAGCGCGGCGTGGACAGGGGCCAGCGACCCTGCCGTATAGTAATTGAGCAAGCAGCTCGTATATGTCCCGTCAAGGACAGTAAAGTGAAACTATTCTTGAATATATAACGCCGACCGCTCTCCATATCAGGATACAAGATCAATTTCAACCAAACAAGAGCAATATTTACCGCTGTTTCTCACGGGAACCTGCTCCAGTTAAGCGTTGTTGACCAACTCGGCCATTTGATAATCGTGTAAATACATCATTATAAAACTGAGATGCTTGTCGAACTTTCGTGACATTTTGAGAAAGTTAAATGAACACCAAATTTCACAAATTAATAGAAGACATCTAGGGCGTCGCCGAGAGAGAGAACGTCTTTGAATTTAAACGAAAAAGGAACATGGTCCGGAACAGCGCCGAACTGTAATTACTCCAGTAAAATAATATTTTGTAATTTGGATAACTTACAATTCTGAAGCAATATTATTTTTTAGGCGGTATTACACAAAGCTGGTAATCGATGCGAATGCAGTCGTAGTGTGCAAATTGCAGCAACGGTACATCGACTAACCTGTTTACACATAGCTACTGCGCTCGTCAGCCAATTTGTTTTGGTCAGAATTAGCTGGCTCCTGGCTGGTAGAATTGAACATGTTCAATTCCACTAGCCCCGGCGCTAGCGGCTAGTACTACTGTGTTGCTACAATTTGCACGATACGCCTGCATTCGCAACTAATACCAGCCTTGTGTATTACCGCCTTATACACTAGAATTCACCAGACTGCACTCGTCTTTCTCATCGGCGCTGTCCGGACCATTATCTCCTTTTGCTTAAATTTTCGCTCAAATGTAGATGGTGTTGGCATTTGCCAAGCGCTCGTATTCACATGAAAAGTTGCACAAGATGATAAGCTAACCAGCTGATCTAACCAACTTTAATTCTTGATGGCACCAACTGTATCGTAGGGTAGACCCTTTGCTCGGGCATTGACCATGGACCAGACTAATTTAATAATTTATTAAACCGCTTCCTGTTTGCTGATGACGTACAGACGTCGCAATCCAAAAAGGAGGTCAGCTGCTTAATGTGAAGCTACAAAAAAATATATCCTTACATAAGCAGCTCTCCATAACGAGTCCCGTCGAGAGTTCGCCGAATAAAATCTCTGGTCACGTCAATATTTTGATTGCCCGTGTACAGCGTAATTTGACTATTTTCTAAATAAGCAAAAACTACTTATGGTTAATATCACATTTACGAAATGTTTTCATATTTCTATTTTTAAAGAACACATTTTTAAAACTATTTTGAACTTCTGAGATTCTATGCCTCTCCAAACGCTTCATCATTTGTGGAATAGCACATTTTCATCTGTAAGATCGAATAAACTACAGCCAGAGCTGGGAATTTAACCCAGGGTCACCGAACCACAGGTTCAAGCTCTACTAACCGCCAATTGAAAATTACATATTCCCATGATCGAAACTATTTTCATTATTCCTTCAATCGCAGCAATTTATACTAAAACTAGTATACGGAACACAATTATCACAGAGCCAGAAAAAATAATTGTTATTGTTAATCTAGTCTTACAGTTAAAAAGTATTGTTTCGTATTTCTACATATCTTCAAACGTAAGAAATTAATAAGATTGTGGTAACTAAATTCTATTCTTACAAAATAAATGAACGGTACTTCAAAAGGACAATTTAATATATCTAGGTACCTTATTGGTTCAGAAACCAATTACTCTACTTTTGATTAAACCTGTACGATGTCAGGTACACGTTAGCCCCACTTCAATAAAAAAAATGACAAATTTTTAATTGACTGCTTTAAAAGATGTAAACACATTGATCAATTGACTTCAAGGCTGTTTGGTTCGCCTAGTACCGATTACAGAAGCTGAAGGTCGGTCAAGTGAGTATTTCTGTGAGCCCTGTGCACGCATTATTGCCAAGACGAATAAAAAAACGGGAACCGCTCGAGGGAAGGGGAGGGGCTCGAGACGAAGGGTGTTTAAGATGAGAAGCCGCAGGGGTGCGGCTCCCGAATAAAGGTTAGAACTTTCCCACGACCTTCTCCTCCCCTGCTGAGCACAAGACAGGAATAGGATTGGTCCAAAAAGACGGCAATACAAACCCCTCCATCCTAAAAAGGAGCCCCTCTAATGGCAATGACCATTCACAAGGCAAAATCAGGTTGTCGATTTGTTCAAACAATTGTACAAATTATTTTATTGGACCCCGGCCAGCCATAACAAATTCTAGTCAGCCTACTTAAATCACAAAAAAAACGATTAACTTGACAGTGGACGTGGATAACGAATGTCGAACATCTTCGAAAATAGGTTGCGTTATACTTTAGCTCAATCCGCTAGGTGGCGTTTGGAAAACGATTATGGAAAGAACGAATTCGCTAGTTTAACGCGACATCATCTCAAAGAGCTTTCAAGCTAAGAAGTACTCGAGTTAATCGGACTCACCCATGCAGCCATTTCTGTTGGCGCTGAAAACCTCGGCGGTGCTGGTAGAGTTCCCCATGACGTTAGGCCAAAATATGAACGACGAAACAGTTCTCTCGGATGAGTCAGATTACTAACCAATCATATTTTAAAACAACGCAGAGCCTGTGTTTAAAGAAAACCACTTGACAGCCGAAGATCAGGTGCACACACTAATGACTCCTAGGTGACGTAGCTGCAGTCTACGCATGCGCAATATTTGCCTACGCTACAGCGCTAGTTGAAGTTTCGGCCACAAGGTGGCAGGCGATCTAGTCTCAGTCGTCGGTACACCAAAATCGCAGCTTCGTTCACTATCCATTCAATAGTATCCAAATCGGAGAAAAATGGACGATGTTGCGATTTGAGAGAGTCGTTTCGTGAGCTACTTCGACCAAAAATCGAAAATCAATATGACTTTTCTCTACTATCTTAGTTGGATTTCCGTCTCGCTCCACATCTGTTTCATCACTTTGGCCATAGGTAACCTTCCTAATTGTCTCCAAACTGTCGTTTCAGCTCAATTTAACAATACAATCACACCACTGCTTCACTCAAGTCTCCTTTGGCGACGTGTGTTATATGACCAAAAATAAAAACATTCTCTCTCTCTCTTCCTCTCTTTTTATAATTTCAGCTGCCTTTCTCTATTATCTCGCCGAGCTAGTGGAGGAGTACACGGTGCTCACGGGAAAGATAATACGCTATTTAATTTTCGTAAGTGCAAGTCTGCTGAGTAAACACGAAGGTGCCCGACCCGCTCGACTGTAATATTACCAATGTGCGACACACGTCATGTTCTAGTAGGCCACCTGCACGTAGAACCAGTTCGTTGACATGTGGCCGTTGATCTGTATTCATGTCAGGTGGCCTAACTGTCCCAGTCTGATCTCCCTTGCGATCCCGTTGTCCAATCTGTCGATCGCTTTCTGAATGCGGCTAAATACAACGTAGAAATTCCACTAAATAAATAATGCCCAGTGTATATGTAATAAAAATGCACCACTATTTAATTGGTTTTAATGCTAGGGGTAAAATAACAAAACGTATCTACAGTCAGTCTATTGCAACCGACTGCGGTGTGGCGGTCCCGGGTTCGATTCCTGGCGTGGGCTCTCGTTTACAGAATATTCTGTATTATGTCCCTGGGTACTGATGAAATAGTGTCCCCTACACATTGCTTAAGCAACACAAGGGGTACAGAATCTCCTGTAGCAATATTCACTGCAGTGAGGGGAATTTCCCCTTTTTAAAGCAAAGGTTGCACCGTGGTACCACATGTGGTTATTTAAAGACGAATGAAATCTGGATGCAGTTTAAACGCACTCTTGCAATTACATAATCACCAGTTTTTTTTCCCTTTTCCGCCATTTCAGATCTCTTTGGGCGTGTATGTTTGCCTGTTTCTATTCGAGGAGTTCCCCAAGTGGCTCCTCATCTGCGGCTTCGTCAGTCAAATCATGCATCTTCTCATTCTGAGGACCTTCCCGTTTTTCATGCTAACCTCGCCGCCCTTTCTCGTGGCTGCTTGTAAAGTTGTGCCTGGCCAATTTTGTTTGCAAGACTTTGTCGCTTTGCAGATATTGCCGAATCGTTTGAATGAGCAATCGTTATTTGTTATTTTACAGTTTTGCTCTTCGTCAATCACTACCTCGCCTTCAGCCACTTTTCTTCTGTTTACTACCAGTTTTCCGAAGTAAGTCGTTCGATCTATGTTCTATTTTTATTAAGTTATTCCTGTCGATTGTACGTACTGATGGCTCAGTGGGTATAGCAACATCCTACGAAGCGGAGCTTATGAAATGTATCCACAGTGAAAACATTCATTTCCACCATTGTTGCAGGTGCTCGCTTACTTCACTATATGTCTGTGGCTTGTCCCGTTTACCTTCTTCGTGTCGCTTTCGGCCAACGAGAACGTTCTGCCAATGCTGTCAGAAACAAGGCACTTGCTGTCAGGTAATTGATAGACCAATAAGCGATCAATGATCTGCAAATTCCAACTGAATTTCTCTCAAAAATTAATTATCGATAATTAAATGGCGCTCTTACAGCAATACAAACACAGCTTAGCTTGAAGAAATGTTAGCTTTTATGATTGAAAAACTTGTTGATGTGCAAAAAATTAGTATTTCTTCTGTATATTGAGCGTTACGGGTAATCAAACAAAATGTCTTACTTTTCTTGTACGCTTTTTAGATGACAACGATGTGGTATCCAACTACTTCTCGAGGAAGAGCAAGCGCTACGGACTTTTGTCACTCTTTAATTACGCCAAAGAATCTGTTCTGCCTCAGCGAGTAAAAAAGGCTTTCTGAAAAAAATGAACGCCGAGCACCATGTGCAGGCATTTGGAGTGTTCGTCTTGTTTTGCTCTGCAATGTGAACGGATTCGGACATTCGGCATCGCTGTCCTCTCATTGGATTCAAAGGTGGCGTGCATGCAGCAGCTCCCGAGCAAATCTTTATTTTAAGAAAATCATGTTCATTTGTTTTGTTTTGTTGTGATTTATGATAGTAGTGTTGCACAGGAATCCCAATAACTACCGGTACAATTCTATTTCTGAATAAAATATAAACTAAGTCGAATATTTTTGGCATCAGTCATTCATTCAGTGTGCCTGAATTGTCTCCAAAAGCCAGTCTCATCGTAAAACTCCACCGTACGTACTCTTGTGCTTTGCTGTGTAATGCTTTAAGTGTATGCTAGATGAATTATTAGATAACTCTCCGAATTCGGCTTACCATGGTTTTTTTTGTAGTGTTCCCAATCAACAACCTGTGGAATGATCAGAAATAAGTCGTATGAAATTCACAATTTTTAAATGGCTGGCACAACACGTATTAATCACGTAATGAACGCGTTATTTTTTTCCGGCAATGCACTACAGGAAATTATGTACCTACCGTGTAAGGAAATATGTGAGGGGGCACATTTTTATCAGCACTCCGGGATCGATATATATATCGCCGCAGCGACGCGAAGGGTACAATAACCTCCTGTAGTGTTATTCACTACAGTGATCCGGAACAAAAAAAAATAATATACGAGGGTCTGCGCTGGGAATCGAATACAAGACCGTCGCGTCACAATAGGTTGCAATAATGTTAAGAGTCGAGCGTCATTTATTTTCTATCCACGTTTAATAATTTGTTTTCTTAATTTAGGTAGATTTTTCCCTCACTCTTGTAGAACCCTTCGTGTTGCTTAGGCAATATGTTAAGGTGCCCCAATACCCAAGGATCGAATAAACGAGAGTCTGCGCAGGGAATCGAAGTCTGGACCAGCCGATCAACAGCTCAGCAGTCTGTTGGCATACCCACTGAGCTAGACGGATCGTACCAAAAGATTTGTGCCCCGGACATGATTCGGTACAGCGTCGAATAAGAGATAATCAGTAAAACTGAATTAATTAAAAAACCACTATAGTAACAGATGTGCCGATATGAATTAAAAACTATAACGATGAAGTAACTCGATGGATTTTTCCCTTACATGAAGTCATGAACCCGGATCCCATGAACCAGTTGACGCAATGCTGATATGTGGAACCGCCTCACCTGAAATGAAATTCTTCTTAATTAGGGTACTAAAGTTAACAGCGAACATACAGTGAGCCTGGCGCGAAGTATGATGCACAAGAAAATCATTTTCAGATTGTCCAGACATTAAATGATCTTGCGTTTTATGTACTATGCCTCAATATACCGAGGATCCGTGATCCGCGTTGAGGCGGCCAATATCATAATATATTTTTTATTTTTTTAAACCACTGTAGTGCCTAATACACTTCAGGATTAATGCACCCTCGTGTCTCTATGGAGATATGCGAGGGGCAGGGATGGGAAGAAGATTGGCAGCTGGAATAGCCAGGCTGCAGGGTCCACCCCTAAGCTCTGGACTCCATAATGGAAGCTCAGGGGTGACGTCAGTACCACAGGATCGAATAAACGAAAGCCTGAGCTTCGAAACCGAAAACTGTGACCGTACCCACTGAGCCAAATATACCAAAAATGACACTTCTTAATTCTTATAATAAACTAGCCAATGTGCCCGGCCTCGCCCGGGATAAGGGATTATTGAAAAACCAGTGACTAAAAAAAAATGCATTTTCCACAGAATGTAGTGGTTTGTTTTCTTGGGTTATTTTTATTAGCAAGGGTGGACTCCCCATTGCAGGATGGCGGAGATTCCCCCCCCCCCCTCAAACAAAAAACAACATACCCGACTGGGCCACCCCCCACAAAAAATTTAGATTTTGGTTCATTGGATCATTTGGATCATTGAAAGTCCCGCCCAGGCGGAAGGCGGGACTTTAACCGAACGAGAATGAAGACGCATGGACGCATCGTCTGCTACTCTGCTAACTCTACTTTCAAACAAATACGATTTTTGATTCGCGCGCAGGATTGAAACCTCCATAAACCATGAATTCATCAATACATTTACAGAACGAAGAAAATATCTGCCCCAAATACGACCTGAGATTTTCTTGGAGTTGCGCGAGTCTTGACAGGGAAGCAAAAGACGCGATTTGTGTCACAAATGACTCCGACAGGTGATCATCTTCGATCTCTCTATGCGTGCCTGTAATCACCTCGTTTTGTCGTGAGATACGCACCAAGCGGATAAATTATTAAGCTTGTTCAACATAGCGTTATATCTACATTTGACTTTTGCCGCTAGGTGCGTGACAATTCGCGTGCCAAACAAACGGGTGAGACTAGTCAATTTGTCAGTTTGACATTTTCTATGAGTTTGTCATAGGGACTGAACTTCTGTGAGATCATTGCTTAACTTTAATATTATTATGACTTGAATATTTTATTGTATATATTTGATGTTCAAAATAAAATCTCGTTACGTCGATTAAATTTCCATTGTCGTGATATACACGTCTTTTTCCTTATCCTACACATATTCTGTTTTCCTCGAGTGTGCCGTCAGTGGAACGGTCTTACAGAGGCTCAAGTGGTGAGCCTTTTAAAATAAAACATTTAATATGAGATCCCAGACTATTCCTCGATCGAAACAGAGGAAGGGAGGATATTAAAAAAAAACGAAATAGATTATTTCGTAGACTGGTCACTTGACCCCCGCCACAACCCGGGGCTGCTCGCGGTACAAATTGTAATTGTAATTGTAGATTGAGACTTGTCACAAAAGCCTGTGACCAATCTATCCCTGATATTGTTACCATTTCAGGTGCTTTGTCAAAATCACATGTCTGCAAGAAGGTGCAGTGCAGACACGTATGCCAAAATGGATTCATCTGGCTGCTGGCAACATTGCCAGAATTGGGCTCGCTGAAATATCAGATTACGTGTGCCATTAAAAAAAAAATTAAACAGCTCAATCACATTGTCATACACTCCCTGGTCAGCAGTTGAAAGAGTAGAGTGGCGTAGAAAATCATCTGCCTCATCTCCCATATAAAAAAATAATGAATTAATTTCGCTTTCATCAGGAGCTGTAGCCAGTGTTGTCATGGCAACAAAACGTTTGTATCTGCGAATCGATTTGTCCCAAGCACCAGGCACATTCCATCGAAATGGTTCCATATTTAGAACACTTAGAGCTGCCATTATTGTTCACTGTAGTTTGTTCACTTTTGCAATTGTTCCGTATCACAAAAAATTTGTTCACTAACGATGGTTTGCGAGAAAAATGTTCAATATCGATGGTTTGCGAGAAAATTGTTTGCTATCGATGGTTCACTATTGATCGGTCACTAATGATGGTGCGATTGTTTTTATCGAATTGGCATTATTAATGTCAGATGGGCCAAAGATCATGAACAAAGTCAGCAGGTTTGAGATACTTATTCACATATTTTTTGATATTTCCCAATGTTCTCCTCTCGATCAAATTTCACAGCAGGCACTCGGTATCACCATTTACACATTGATTAGGCACTAGGTCCATAACTTCTGACACCATGTCGTGTTGTATTCTCGGTATAGTAATGGAGGCTACTCGTTGTTAGGCTAGTCAGGCTCTAACGCCCTTCTTTATTTACAATGTGCCCAGATCATGATCCCACAGAATGGTAGCTTTACTGTTTTTCTACAAGAGAGTTCGACAGACTCTGTTCGTTTTTTTCTCCGGTGCTGAACCGGACATTTTATTTTCATTCATAGTAACTGTAGTATCGCAATAAAGTTAACTTTTGTTCAAAACTATAGTATTGCACTATAGTTAACTTTTGTTCAAAACTATAGTAACTGTAGTATTTACAATTTTACAATTAACAATTTGAACCAGCAAGCAGCCACTCAGGGGGGCCTATGGCGGGGGTCCAAGGACCAGTAAAGGACAATGTGTCCTATTTCAACAGGCTAATCACCTGGTGCTCACTAAAATGGTTCCACTGTCGACACACTTTAGGAAAAAAGAATAAAGGTATGCATTAGTTTTACAACTTAACTCTATATACATTTTAGTGTGCCCTGTTCTTCGACTCCTATTATTAGGAGATGGACGTAGAATTTTTTCAACATTGACGGTACAAACTCCATTTAGGATGCGAGCCAACAATCTAAAATTAATCTCCCTCCTGTGGTCCTCCAATGACTCCCACTCAAGTATTGCTAGCATTTTCATAACACTCTCTGTTCGACCAAATTTACAGCTAACAAACCTAGCAGCCCTTCTTTGAACCATATTGATTTCTTCAATGAGTCCATCCTGATGGGGATCCCAAATTGAGCTA
>JAUJYS010004111.1:0-12316 GCA_033995665.1 Melogona broelemanni | reverse complement strand
GTGTCTCTATGGAGATATGTGAGGGGCAGGGAAGGGAAGGGAAGAGGGATGCAGCTGGAATAGCCAGACTGCAGGATTCTGTATTTACTCGCAAGCAGCCCCTTATACAAGCAAGTAGCCCGTTAATGGTAAAATAGATAGGTTATAGTGTCTGAAAGAATGACAGTGGGGAAGAAAATATATATTCCAATAAAATTACTAGTAAAATTAACACTAATATGTTCACTTTGACCTCAATGCAGATGGTGACTACGCCGCCTACATAGGAAAAATTCGAAGATCCAAAAAGCAACAAAAATAGACATTCCTTTCAATCTATGTACTATTCGAATATCTTCCAATGTCTAAACAAACTGAATTTGCTTCGTTGCATGATTAGATGTCTTAGACCAATGTTTCCCAAACTTTTTGACTCGCGGAGCCCTTTTTAGAACCAATTTTCATGGCGGATCCCCTTGGAGGCCACCAGTTTTAATGGCGGAGCCCCGTGTCATACAAGTAAATGGCAAAATTAAACAAGTCAATGGCGTTTTATTATCTATTTTATTTTCCAGAAGTGGTCGCGGATCCTCTAGGTCCGCGGGTCCGCGGAGTCCTAAGGACTCCGCGGAGTACAGTTTGGGAAACGAGGTCTTAGAGGAGGTATTCATGCGAGCATCGTATCACAGATATATCGTATCGTATAGATCGTATCGTATAGATCGTATCGTATTCACCTGACGTATTTTTATCACGGTCTCTCATATCCTTCCTCTCGGCTCTCTAGTTATTCTTTTTTTTTTCCTAATTTTCTGCTGTGTTTTTTCCAGTTCAAACAAAGTCTTTATTTGCTAATTGCGTCTGCTTTCTGTATTTACCACACACACGTGCATTTGAGGTGGTTAAAGGCAGAGTGGTGTAAGTCAGGGTTTCTCTACCTAAGAAACTGAGGGGTTTTAAATAATTTTTTTTAATGATTTTGCGAATTGTACGAGTACGACATAATTACACAATTCGCAAAATCATTTTAAAAATTTATTTAACCATATATCTGACTTCACCGTACTCCCGCACTTTTTGTTGAGAGGTTTTAGTAAAAATGAGTTCATTGCGTTTCGGTTAATTTTTCGGCGATATTTAAGCATTTCGACTTCGTTCAAATTTATGTCTATAGTTTGACATGCGTAGAATACATTTTTTGCAAAATAAATTAAAAAGTGACTTGCACCACCATGCCTTTAACTGTTTCACAAACTTGCACCTATCAACCGGTATACTGTATGTGTAGGCGCACCCAGCGGCGAAAGTAATATGCTGTACGAGTATACCTTTTTGAAACAGAAAGGTATTCGGAGAGTTTACATTTATTCAGGTGACTTGACAGGTTTTCGGTATGCAGTCTGTCTCAGGATTTATTTATTTTTATTTGAAATGGGGAGGGATGTTATGATGCAATTTTGTCCACCACCTGCTGAATGCTATTTTCTTCTGTGATGATGTTATATAACAAGTCGTTGGAAATGTCTGCATACGAAAGCGATATTGCGAACATGCCGGATGCAGGGCCTTTGTTTACATCAATATCTTCTCTATACATAAGCTCAAACATGGAATATATTTTCCAGCAGGCTAAAGTGTCACTTTACCTTGAAGGATTTTCTATAAAATTCGATATTACCTGTTCTACGAGCTATGCTAATATATTTTCCGTTGGCGGAAGTAATCTTATTCATATTAGAGCTTATTTTTAGAGCTTGGAGCCATATGCAACGCACTGACAAAGCGAAATTTTCTGCTCTGATAGTCGTTCTAAAAAAGAGAGAATAGGTTTCTTCAACTTTTCTTCTCGATTTTTTTTTGTGAATGTTGCTAGGTAGAGAACGGTGAATTTGTCCCAAAAAAAAATGCCCATAGACGCGATATGATGTTCGGAGGAATGTCTTTAGAGAAAACCCACACAAATCGGGAAACGCGGTTGGTGCTCACCAAACCAGTTCCTTTCCCTGAATTCGTGGCGTGTGTGACCACAGACAAGGAGGGGGAGGGGGTGGGAGAGAGAAATCTCGCCAAACGTGAAAACTCCATCTCTCTGTTCATCAATGCGCATCAACGACCTTCATAGACTGAACGTTACTGTTGAACTATTAAATGCTCAAGTGAACGTCATGGTACAGCGATTGTACGGCACAACGCAAATGCTATTGTCCTTCAATTTTTTCTTCTCGATGCAATTATATAAGTGAGATTAAAATTAATCAGCTATTTAAAAACAAACAAAAATACTGTTTACAGTTATTTCTTATTGGTCTAGTGTAAGTACATCAGTCTATTTATCAATGACGTACATATTTCAGGATAAGAAATATGAAATACTGTAGGGCATCTTTTTTTCGTGTCCATTTTAGTAATAATTGTAAATGTTGTTACTATTTGTTTTGTCCATAATACACTTTAAATTTTAGAATTAAATAGAAAGCAGGAATGTGCCGCCAAAAACACTTGTAAAAAAAGGTAATCATAATTGACGTTCGCTTGAGCATATGATGGGCTATCTATTTTCGTCAGTGATGAGTACACTCGTGAAATGAGGTTTGTATAGTATTTTTTTGCGTCTGTTATCTGGCACAAGTCTCGGCGGGATTCTGAAATGATTTAAAGCGAAATCTTGATATTAATGACCTGTAATGCGACCGCTCAAAGAGAACACTCGTAATTTCACGAAAACAGCGAGTACTTCAATTTATTTGGAGCTAGATCCACGCTTTCGAGTCGGCTGAAGAAAGATAAAATCGCCGGGTCAGTAAATCACCTTATGCGTTCGCTATAGGAGATAGTACGAGCGTGTATTGTCTGTTTTGCCTGGTTCTGTTGTGACGCTTTGTGTGTTCCTTTTTGTGTTTTTGGCTGAATTCGGACCGCTCAGCGAGTGGCAAGACTATGATGGAGAGAGAATGGACAAAGACTATTTACAATTGACTGTTGAAATCATTTCTGGCACATTTTAATTATTCAATGCATGAATTGAATTGAATTATTCAACTTATTATTTTCAATTCTAGCAGAAGTTAATATATTGAAAAATACGTATACAGGAAACAATTGAATATTTAATTAACTGTTAAAATCGAATTATATCTAATTATTTCAGTAATTAAAGTGAATTTTGCTGGTAATTCTAAAATAACGACAACTATTTGTTGTGAAAATAGTTGTCAAACAAAATTTATTGTTGTGAAAATATTTGTCACATACGCAAACTATTTGTTTTAAAGGTAAACTTA
This sequence comes from Melogona broelemanni, assembly GCA_033995665.1. Classification (NCBI taxonomy): domain Eukaryota; kingdom Metazoa; phylum Arthropoda; class Diplopoda; order Chordeumatida; family Chordeumatidae; genus Melogona; species Melogona broelemanni. The sequence goes on along the minus strand of JAUJYS010004111.1, from coordinate 9,056 downwards.
TCAGTATATTGTTCTATTTAAACATATTGTATATGGTAATTATAAAGTTGATTCGAGAAATGAGCAAGAGTGCATCTGCAGTTTATTTGTAAGCATTCCGAATTATTTGTAGTGAATCATTATAAAAACGACACAGAACAGTGTTCGTAACGTGACCTGACCAACCCGGCTAGCACGGTGATTATGCTCGTGATGGTGATGTATGAAGAGATGATAATATAGAGACTGCGCCATCTTTCAGGGAAGTGGGTGCCCTGGGCATAAAGGTCAGATGTCAGCCTTTTATTTATTTTTTCTTCTTCTTTCTTCTTTTTTTTTTCTTTTAGCTTTTTATTTATAGATTCAAAAAGCTTGCGAATGATTTAAAATGCATAACATTAGCCAATCATTATATTGAAGAAAAAAGCTTACATATAATTAATATATTGTTGAGAATTCCTTTTTATTATTCGGAATAAGTATTGGCGCTATTAATTACTTGTGAATTGGCAAATTTTGTTTTTGGTAATTTATAGATTAAAAAATTATTTGAAGGAAATTAATTGATTCTAATTTTTTTTAGATTGATTAAGGGCGCTATATACAGATTGTAACGTGTCCTGTATTTTTTTTTACCAACTACCGGGAATATGAAATATTCGACATTAATTGACATTTATTGGTTTGTTGGGAAGTGCCTGATCTCGCAATAACGTCTCTCATATGAGATGCTGGTATTTTGATTAAAATCTTTCTCAAAAGCCCGCGCTGGGAATCGTTCCTGGAACCGTCGCACTATCATTTTGTGTCCTCGCCAACTCAGGTACGACGATTCGTAATTTGTACCCTGGCCGTTCGCCCTTGTTGTCCCACCACCTTACCAAAAGCGAGACGCTGGCCAGCGCGGGAACACGAGAAGAAGGGAGTGGGCGGGAAATAGCAAAGGCATTGCGTCCTCTCCACCACCACCTCGGGCGGCTACCTGGCGTGTGACTAAAAAGAAGGTCACACGCCTTTAGAACCAAGAAAGTAGATACTTTTTTAAGGTGGAGAGAGAATTTACATCGACGGCGGCGGAGATGGCAGCGGCGGCGCAGAAATCTTCCAAAACACAAAAGTGATATTGTTTGGGGGTTCATACAAACGTGACTCGATTCCGCTTAGTTTGCGTGCATGTGAACAGAATAGTTCCTGAATATTGACGTCATCTTTATAGGTGCGCGATATTATTATGCACCAGACTGTCTGCTTCCTCATGCGATCTGAGCCCAAATGCAATACTTGCTACATTAAAAAAATAGCTCCTGAGTTTATGCTACGCACGTTTGCAAAAGGTACTTAGAATTTTGTGAAAGCGTTCGAAAGAGTACTTTTGCTATTGCGTTCCCAATAGAGCTTTTGCGAAAGCATTTTCGCGAATATTTTGTAAGAGCAATCATTAAGACTTTTTAAGTGATAAGTTTGATAAAAGCATATTCTTGAGAAAACTATCGCCAAAATACAGATATTTTGACATCATATTTGTCGATAAATAATGCCCCGTCCATTTTGTGGGAATTGTGTTAATAATTTTCTCAAACTTCAGTGCATTATAATGCTTTGCTAACTTCAGTGTGGTCCATGTGAGACATTTTGGTTGGTCGGGAAGCATGCTTTGTCGTGAGAAATAAAAGTAAAAATATAGCTCCAGTGACACGTGTTATTTTCTGTCATATCGGTATTTTGACAGAAATATTTTTGGTATTTTTGGTTTCTCAGTGCAGAGGGCACAATGGCGGTATCGAATATATTTTATTCCGGTTAATCTGGTTTTCCACTGTTCGGTTCGATGTCTCCATGGAACCAGTTGACATTTCCTGAAAATTTGCTCGCTTGCGAGCTTGCTTAATGTGATTTATTCATTGAAGGATGACACTCGATCATCGATTCTCGTGGGCCTATATTTATTTGATTTTTCCTATAAGTTACTGGTGTCGTGAATAATAATACTTCACGCGTAATATGCAAGCACCTTGTACAGAGGTTTCACGCGGAAGATGCGCTGAAGATATATTTTAAAGGTGTCTATAATGTATGCTGTAAATTTCCGGCATGCTTTATATGCAGCATCATGCCGTAATGGTACAGGCCGCACACGCCACTTTCGAACGAAGTTTGCGAATTTGCGAACGCCGATCACGATTGTACCCAAATTAGCGGCTTCACTTATGATTTCACTGAGATGAGAGAGAGAGAGAGAGAGGTTTACTTTTTATTCTGCTCTCGTGTGACCCACTAAATTTTACGCCTGCACTGTCTTCTTCGAGCACCGGTGGTGCTTCACGCTCCGGATGCGCAGGGCTCGATACCTGGAGCCAGTGAAGTACACTTAGTACGCCTATAACACTCCTACGCGCGTGTGATGTACGTGCGCGTGTTTACGAGTGATTATTAGTTTAACGGCCTCCTGGGACCCTAGAGTCTGCTTCGAACGTCTTTCAACTTCGACCTGCTGCGGTACGAATCTACTGAAAACAACAATTTTTAATTATTCGATTTACTTTGTTGGTACATGTACAGTACTGTACCTTGAAACCAAACTGTCCAAACCGTCAAAATTTGGTTTACGTTTTAGTTAAAACTCACATTTAAGGAAACCATAGGGGGGGGGATTAGGTGTGCTTATTTACAGCTACAGTAGGAATCAGCTGCGGTTCGGTGGTCCTGGGTTTGATTCCCGTGACGGACTTTCTTTTATTCGATCCTGGAGTACTGGTAAAAATGTCCTCCTCAAACATTGTATAGAATCTGCTGTGGCGATATTCACTACAGTGAATAGCCGCTTAGTTTCATGTTTAAAAAAATTGGCCCTTGCTGAACTTGGTCAGCTTGGTCATCTGTTAGTGCATTATTTTCATCGCACCACTGCTTGTATTTCTCGAAGATTTCTTTCAAAAAACGGAGTATCATATAACAAGCTGTTTATCTTAGACGTACGAGACAGCAGGTCTTAAAATGAAAACAGGTCTTTAAAAAAAATGAAAAGAACTAAACGAACTTTAAAAAAAAAATTAAAAGTGAAAAACTTAGCTGAATCAGTGCCACATACTTTCGCGTCCGCCCAAACACAATAAAAGAACACAAAGAGGATCAATATGTCACAGTCGATGCGCGAACTACTTTTCTGTGCATTGAAAGTGCTTTAATAATTTATGCCATCGCGGGCGACGCTGAGGCGCGAAATTCGTGCGCGCGGATAAGTGAGTACGTTGCTCGTCCGCAACGAAATTAGGTGAAAGGTGAGTAGGAACAGGTCTTACAGAAATAACACGGCGACGAAATTTAGGACAGGTTTACTTTCTAGAACGACGGCTCCCATTCCTGACCCGCTACTTCATAGCGATATGCCATTCATCATCTGCACTGTTGTCGCCATCCCGCCCATCCCAATGCAGCGAAAACATTACGAAAAGTGAAATAATGTTTATTATCGGAATCTGTGCGCAAACCGCAAAACCGTAAAATATGCCGTCATCGTGCGCGCCTGCGCGTAGCCACAAATTTGTATAAATCGTAAAAAGTGGGATTTTATTGTTAGTTTACTTTTTTTGTAATCTGCGTTATCAACCTGACCAACCTATTTCGATAACCCATTTCAGGAGTTGACCATGCAACTTCAAAAACATACAGCCTCAGGACAGCCTTGCTGCAACCTTAAATGGCATATATGTTTGCGAACTAGCTTCTTGTCTCGTTTAAGGTGTATTTAATTACCCGAGGGGTAATAATTATAGGCATATAGATCGCGAAAGAAAAATCGTGCTTTCGAAAATTTAATGACATTATCGACCCCAAGCGTGGGCCTTAACATCGACTTTGTCGGCTCGTGGCGTATCGACTATGAGTCGACTGGACTCCATAAATGAAGGAGAAATTAATGAATAGTTAATTATAATAAAATAAGTAAAATACATTTGCAGTACGATAAGTATTTTTAATTAATTAAAGTAATTAATACAACTTCAATAATGATTACTCACGTAAAAATGGTCGGATTGTAATGAAGTTGCTTTTTGCTGTAGCTGATTACTCACTTAAAAATAGTCGGATTGTAATGAAGTTTGGCACAGATATGGAGTAAATCATTATGAACCTATGAGCTATTTCAATTTTCTTGAACACAAATGTATTACAGTATGAATGACTTTTTCTCAAGTTTGATAAATTCAAATTTCCCGATACGAATTTTGAATTTTGGAGGTGAAGCTGCGTTGGAGCAACTGGCGCGCAATGCATTAGTAGCGTGCATTGATGTGTCAGTGCGGAAATGGCGATTCCCAACTTCGCGCAGGCGGTGCTGCTGCGGGTGGATATTTTAAAGAAAAGTGAAATAGCTCCTAGGGTCACAATGATTTACTCCATATCTTTACCAAGCTTCATTACAATCCGACCATTTTTACGTGTGTAATCACTAATCAGCTACAGCAAAAGGGAGCCCAATTTTATGACTCACGGTGTATAAGTATGAGTAAAAGCGTACTTTTTCAAATATAGTGCAGTTTTGTTTTTTTTTGCTTTCGGTGATGCTTGTAAATATTGCATCCTTGGTCTCATTATTAGAACCGAAAGAGGGAATGAAAGTCATCGAATTCCTATTTGTCATGCACCTATCTCTACACGACGGTGGATCCAAATGTGAAGAGAAAAAAAATCTGGTTGCCTAACCTAACCGGGTTACTCATTTAGACCGTCGTATACAATCTGAATTTTAGTACAATATCGCGAGCTGCCTGCCTTGCTGTTAAAACGTGAGAAATATTTTACCTCGTCTCATTTCGCACTCGTGTGCCATAAAAAATCGTGCCAGATGCCACATACCGACGTACGCATCACTCTTAATCATCTCTCATCGTGGTGTTTAATAATTCTACTTTACGCGCGCGTTTGTTATATTGCCCGCACGTCGTCTCCTCACATATCTTAATGCGCTACAATTAATGCTACATCCTACAGTGTTGCTTCAGTGACAGGCGTCGGTTATTTTTCCTGTTTTATTTCTTAAAATAATGACAATTTGTATTTATTACAACTTGATCGGAGAACGAAAAAATCCCCATTTAGATCCGTTCAGTCTGGTGCCCCTGACTTTTTCCAATTGGCAATATTCGCTTACCTTGTAGGGCGCTGAGCATGCTGTGATTGCGTTCATATAAGGGGCAGCAGCTCGTTATGCGACATCACCAACATACAGGTGTTCAATGAGCTGCATGTAATTTAATTAATTGTAAAGCCGAAAAACCTCCATTGTCCTAATTTTTGGTAAAATAAAATGGGAAGTTAAGTTGCGTTACATTTATGGAGTATCATAGAGTTACATTTATCAATATTAAGTTGCGTTACATTCATGGAGCTTACATTGAAAAAATATTTATTCAACATAACATGTATTTTGGTTTTTAATGAAATATTAACTGTTATCAGATACTATAATAGAACGAATAATATGTTGTCATTAAAAATAACACTCTAATGCACCAGCATTATACGTGGCGCGCAATCGTGACCCTAGCGGGATAATCTGTCAAATGTTTCTCTTGTGCATGTTCTCATGGCACAGAACACGAATCGACGCTGGGATAGCGGTTGTGCGACACCTCCATAACGCGCACGGTCGGAGTCGTGGCCGTGATGAGTTTGATCAGCAGGTTGTTTTCCAAGACAGATGATTGCCGATTCTGATGGCTGTATTTAGGTCACCTACCTGAATCTGACATGCAAACTACACAATTTATTACCATTAAATGTGCATGCAAATTTGTTCCATTCAAAGTCGAAGATGAGACGCTAGAGTTGCCCAACTCGAGATGCTCACAGGCCTCGTTCATCATTCATTCGACAAACCTTTCATTTTTTGGTGCACAGCTAGATCTACGAGTATTTTTTGTCTAGACTCAATGAATTCGAAAATATTTGCAAGGATATTTTGGCGTATCCAAGCAGATTATAATGTTCATCTCCGATTATATCCAAGGTTACGTAAATATGCGTAGAAACATAGATGACTCAAAACGCACAAATAAAATAATTTACCGAACTGAGAACTTGAGAAGAGAAAACGATGAACGAGATTGCGTGTTTGCACAAAATGTTAAATTCGCGTTGTAGTTGTTAGAAATTCTATTGTTATATGTATGTAATAGGTTCTAAAAACCAGACCTATGAAGCATGGTTAGTACATTCAAGTACATTCACAGGTAGCATTTTATCTTCTTGAATATTTATATCGAATTAGCATATTAATTGTCACGTTACCGGTATGCAAGCTCATCTTAAGTTACTGAAATCATTTTTGAGCAATCGCAGGAGAGTTGAGAAACATCCGTACGATCAGAAATCTGGTTGCATCTGTGGTCACTGGACTAATTATTTTTCGAACTATATGACCTTTATATATCACCGAAATATTGATATTTGAATCATGATTGACAAGAGCTTGATTGGCATCTAAGGATACTGCGTCATACGCTCGTACAAGTACCTTGGTGGTGTTCTACGTGCTCCAAATGCTTAAGATGCGCCTTCATCAAGTGCTTCGTGCATTGACGTCGTTCGCATTACCGAGGATGAGGGAAAGTGGTAGTTTCATTTATCAATTTTTGTTCAATATCGTTTGCCATCTGAGGAACAGTTCTCGTTTTCTGCTTGAGATACGAAATTCTGCGGTTAGCTGGAATGAGATATGCGCTCGCGCTACTCAAATTTGACCTGAAATCTACGCGAGACTATGATTGCTACACGAGTATACCTGTTGATGAGACGGAAATGAGCTTACAGGATATAATAAATGGCTGTAACGGCAGGGTTAACGTGTGGGGCAGTCAAGTTTTATCGCTTAGATAAATGGTCGAACTTTCCCATTACTGGGTGTAATGCGCGTTTGACGTGCATGTGTCAGAAAAAATGTGGCATTTTCAACTAGGTCTAATGTATACACGTCAAATTGCAGCAATTTTATTTTTCGAAATCTGTAAGAACATTAACACGCGCGCTCGAGTGTTTGTTGACATGAAAGCCTGGCGCACATTGCAGGCGAAGAGGATTCATTTTGCAGCATACACGAGAAAAGGTGACGCAGTCACTGTTCAGCTTGCCAATATGCGCCAACAAATAGGGGCTAAGGTGAACTTAGTGGATTGAAAAGCACAATTTTTCCTTAGGTTTTTACAATTTTTCATTAGGGACTCGCGCGTGTTTACCGACATTTTTATTTACCTTTTCGTCCTGTAGGAAAAGATTTCCGTTTCACCGAAGATGTCTGGATACTTGTGTATTTTTTATTTATTTTTTAGTTGGGAAATTCCCCTCACTGATGGAATATCCCTGCAGTAGATTCTGTACCCTTCGCGTTGCTTAGGCAATATGTGTAGGGCACATTTTCACCAGTATCCCAGGATTAAATAAATAAGAGCCTGCGCCGGGAACCGAACCCGGGACCACCCACTGAGCTAGACGGATCGTTCATTGACGTCTGAAATGTTTGCAAATATTGATATTATGTCTATGTCAAGCAATGACATCCTACGCTGCTGGAATGCAATTGAATATGTCTGTCCTCGCATCACGCATTCGAAATGCTATTGGTAATGAACTTAATGGTTGAAAATGGCTGTTTAGTTGCAAATCTTAAATATACGGGACGTATACGAGAAGGAATTCAGGCGCACCATTTCATGTTTCTCTCCCTGCATACGCCCGTCAGCCAATTCAGTGATCGAAATTTCGATCGGTCTATTACGTTACATTTTTGAATAGAGCGCATTCACGAATGCATTTGATATTCGGTGTGCTTGCATACATATTACACGATCCGGAAAAGGTTTTACGCAAGGTTTGACCACCCCCTGTTTATGGTTTGTTTTCGTCGGTGTCACAATGGGCGATTTTCATTTTCCGGGCGCCGCAACCGAGAGTATATTTATCACAGCTATTGCCGTTTCCGAAATGCATTACTCAATTTGTTTTGGGGGCGGATTCGAAACTATGCCGGTGCGCGCACACGCATGCGCTCGTGTAGATTACACTTTTCAGTTCAGCAACAACACCCAGTACCCCTTTTACCTCACGACTGATTTATGTAGATTAGAGTCATAAAACTCGCTCAAATGTGCGGCTATTGTTTCTCTCAGGATTTGGGGAACCCATTTCATTAGGCTTACTTCTTGATACGTGAATCTCGAACTAAATCTCGAGTTATTCTATTATTCTTTTAATTTTATAATGTCATGATCATGTTATAATTTCAGGAAAAAAAAATATATTAGTTTTATATTTTGTATTGTGGTCTAATTTTTGTATTATTTTTCAAATGACGTGTTGGTTTTAAAGAAAATATATTAATTTTCTAAATCTTATTTTTGCCTAAATGATATTATAATGAATATTTTTCAAATAAAGTTTTGGTTTTTAAAAAATGTGTTAGTTTTTTTAAAACCTAATTTATTGATTTTCTAATTTTTTTTAATGCCATTATCATGTAATAATAATATTTGTCTTATACATATATTGTATTGATTTCTAAACATTGTATTATATTTTTTTATTTAGTGATTTTCGAAATTATGGATTGATATTCAAAACCACGCATTGCAATTAAAGTTTAAAAATAGTAATTTTTCATTTTTGTTATAATAATCCAATTTCGCAGTACACATTGTGTTCCTACCGCTGTTCGCACTTAAAATGTCGTAAACATTTTCCCCTCCATTGTATTCAACCCACAATATGAACTGTGCTGCACAGTCTAGCGCTAAATAGGCAATCTGTCCATGTCATTGACCTTGACGAAGTTTCGAAAGTGAACTGGCCAACCAATAAACACAGAAGAATAATTTTTTTTCGTGGTCGCTACATGGCACATTATTGGTCTTTACTTCTTGAAATACGACGTGGCCAACGGTGAAAACATGCCCACGTGTCTGTATAACGTCTATCCCGAGGTTATTCACTCGGCATATTGTACATTTTGTACGAACCGATGGCTCAGTGGGTATGGGGACATGCTACGAATCCAACGGTCCCGGGTTCGATTCCCGGCGCAG
>JAUJYS010004110.1:0-12318 GCA_033995665.1 Melogona broelemanni | reverse complement strand
GCAACACCCCTGAGCTTCCATTAGGGAGTCCAGAGCCTAGGGATGGATCCTGCAGCCTGGCTATTCCAGCTGCCAATCCTCTTCTTTTCCCTTCCCTGCCCCTTACATATCTCCCTGGAGACACGAGGGTGCAGTAATCCTGTAGTGCACTAGGCACTACGGTGATTTAAAAATAAAAATAATTACTTATTGTTTACTCAATTTCGATTTGGCCATTCTGAAGCGCACTGTTCACATGCGGTGAAAGATAATTAATAAGCAATCGGAAATTAAATTAATAAATGGGGATGTCGTGCCGGGGTATCCAGTGGAGTTGCTGTCGGAACTCCACAGGGGTTACTGGTGGGAAGTAGGTCATCTACGCCACGATTGACGATTACGAAATAGAGGGGGGAGGAACGAGTTCCCCACCATTTTTGGTAGATGGCGCTACCGTCTGTGTGGCGCCACCGACATCACGTTTGTCAGTCGGACATCCCATTGTCTTTCAAATAACGCCCGCATTTTTCATAACGTTGGCGAGAAAATAGCGCAGTACCGAATGTCGAAAAATCAGTATTTTTCGCCCTATCGATTTTATTGTTTTTTTCGTCTTTTTCCGTTCTACTGAACGTAAATAAGATTTGTCAAAGGCTCGAGCGGCGCAACCTTTCGCTCATTCCGTCCGATTGTCAATCGAATGGAGAAGCACCATTCTCTTGCCGAGCTTATCAATAATACACAGCCTTTTATTCTGGTTGCCGTCGTTTCGGAAAGAACGTTATCTTCTAAAGTGGGTTTAACCGTGGTTTATTGATCGGAAATCCCCCACTATCACTAATGCCAGCATGTCTACGATCATATGAGTGTATCTTTTTTGTATTTTTTGGCGATTCATCCCCTTGTTTAAAGTAGATTTTTCTATATGCTCAGATATTTCTGATAACTGATAAATAATGATTATGCGTCGAAGCATGGAAAAAACTATCTTTACAGCTCGAATTTAGTTATAGGTTTAGATTGGGTAATTGGCGCATCGTAACATTATGTAATACGGAATGTATGTGGTAATAAGGCTTCCCCAGCCCCAGGATGCGGCCTGGTAATTTAGAATTTGGCCTAGTCTAATCTTCTGACCTAGGTAGGGATCTTTAACGTGTACCTGAAAACGTACAGGCACGAGTCTCACGGCTTTACTTCCCTTACTTACTTACCCTAATCGCTAGTGTTCTGGCATTTTTCAAGCTAGTGGTCGCGAGTTCAAATCTCGGTAATCCCTATTTTTTTTTTGCTTTTTTTTTCAACATCTTAAAAATGAAACTTTTTTCCTATAAACGAAGTTTTTTGCCTTTACTTGTTGCTAATTGAATAATTATTGGATACTCTTAATAAATTGCTTGAAATTGTTATTGAAATAGTTAATGAATATTTCATAATAACATTTATTATTTTTGGCAATTAATCATATTTCATGGAAAATTGCATAAAAATTGCATACATACGTGCTTAAAGAATGTGTAGCTTTACAACTTAGTTATTTATATATTTTTCATCAATGTAAGAGCTCTCGCATTTGTTTCGAAACATGAGGAAATGCCTGGCTTAGCTATGACGTTTGGTTGAGTGCGAAAGTTACGAATGTAATCTACGGTATTTGCATATCGTGTTTTTCTCTCTCCATTACTCTGTTGTTATTTCCCAGTGGAGCCGTTGCAAAGTTTGAGATGCTCGAGAGGGTATTAGAATAATTAGAAATTCATATACAGTTCTGCTAATTCGTAATTCGGTCCATACATGAGTGGCGCTAAAAAATACCTACTATAGTACCAGTAGAGAAACATGAAAACAAAGATGGCAGGTAATTGTGTCACTTTTTTCAGTGCAATTTGGTTGTTCAAACATTTGGCGTCGCATCACCATTTGGTGAGGATGAAATATTTGTAATATTTTAATAGATTTTAATAAATAAAAAAATCTTCAGTCTAACGTCTAATATAAAAATGGCTGTTTTCTTTGCTACAGATGAATCTAAATATATTGGGTATAGTGGGTATAGTTGACAATAGTGACCATAGTTTATGCAGTAGCATGTCGTACATAAAGTCATGTTGACCTCCAGGCAAATAGACAACTCCATATCTGGAGAAATTGTAATTCAGTTCCTCTTGGTGAAATCGAAGTTTTGAATCAAATCCTAAACGAACTTGACTGTTTCAACCCCTTTATTTTGAATGAAGATGGCAAATAAAGTATCAGCAAAGTGTCACGCACGCGCAAATTTGTATTTATGCATACGTAGGGCCACGGTTTTCGCAAACCGGAAATCGGCCACGCTTCTCTGACGTTTTCATTTGCGCTAGTGGCCACCTCCCGGTTATCGACTTGGAAGGACAGGCAATCATCCATTATACTAGTATCGGTTCTTGACGCCACTATAAGCATAGGAAGAAGTGGTATCCTCGCGATTTGATAGGTTTGTTGTCCCGAAGCGAAAGTCTCAATCAGCCTAATGGAAGTCGGCGAGCTAGCCCGTGTTTGCAGACGGAGTGCGAACCGAGCCAAGTCTCTCACTGCTCCACCGACTGGTATCCGCACAACACCACTAAGTGCTGACGCTGCGATCAGTCGCTAAATGCTCACACGGAGATTTTTCGTGGTTGCACGAAACGTCGAATAGATGGCGCGCTTAGCCATGTCGTTAGAGATAAAGGATCACAGAAGTTCGTTTGAATTTTACCTTAATTGATTTCCTTTGGTTGCCAGTGTTGGATTAGAACGGTAGGGAAAGGGTCCGTTCCTAGGAATTGGCTCTTTTTTGAGGAACGCCTTATGTTCCTTTTCCTAGGAAGGAACGTTAGGAACGGTTTATTCTTTTTTTTTTTAGGAACTGGAATGAAGGTTCCATTCTGTGAATAAAAAGTTCCTTTTGTCGTAACTTTCAATTGTCTAACAGTGCAATTTTCCAAATTTTGTCTTCAGCGAAATAATTGTACAGCATCGCTAAAGCTACAGATTCCTAGATTTTTTCCTGTGTCAGAAAATCGGCAAAGGTCCTTTAGTTCTTACAAATGTTTATTTTGCGTCTCCATGAACATCACACCAGTTGATAATATATATTTTTTAATTAACCGAAGGAACGGAAAAGTTCCTTGTGAAAAAGACCTGGGAACGGCCATTTTCCTTTTAATTTATGTAGGATCTGGAACGGAAGTTGGTTCCTTTTGTCGTAAGAGGAAAGGGAACTGGAACGGGTTCATTTTCAAAAGAATGGAACCTAACTCTGGCGGTCAGTAGCTAAATGCCCAGTAATATTTTGCGTGGTTGCGCGTAGCCTCGAATAGATGGCGCGCTTAGCTTTATTGGAACAAAGATGAATGATACCACAAATTCGTTTGAATTATTTCTTAATCAATCGATTCCTTTTGGTTACCCTGCTCGGAACGGGTCTCTTGTGATGTGAATGTAAATTGCAAGCGTGTGCAAGAATGTGAAGAATGTGAATTGCAAGAATGTGAATTGCAAAATGCAAGCGTAAAGGTGTGCATGTGAATTGCCACCAGAGGGAGCGTATGAATGTTGGAGACCCGTTCCGAAAGGGATTGCCACTATATAGTTTAAAAGCGCTTTTATGCCAAGTTGAGTCACACTGCCTGGCTCTAGATATACAGTAGTTAATTAAGACCGATGCACAGCTTATTAATTTCAATGTAATTACGGGTAATATAGCATCACAACATTGTAATAAGCAGTAAGCAGGTAAATCTCGTGTTCTGGACGTTTCTTTTTTAACGTCTGTTGCAAAAGACTTTGATTACACGATTTGCAATTAAAGATTAGCATACGTTTTTCCGGCGAACATCTCGGACACATTTGGAGTGCCGATCTTCCGAGCATTTTATGGTATAAAAAAACAAGTTTGTTTTCTGGCCGTTTCTTATCTTATGTTTGGCTCCTTTTCCTTCTTCATTAATCTCTGCAAATATACCTGCAAAAACGCGACAAACTATTACTGAAATTTGCTGCAATTGTACATCAATTTCTTGTAAACATTGTTTTTATCAAAAAACAAGTTGTTTTCTGGCTTTTTCTTATCTTATGTTTGGCTCCTTTTCCTTCTTCATTAATCTTTGCAAATATACCTGCAAAAACGCGACAAACTATTACTGAAATTTGCTGCTATTGTACATCAATTTCTTGTAAACATTTTTTTAAAATACACAAGGCAAAAAATGCCGGCTTTCTTTCTAAATAGAGCTATTGAAGAACTACGCGATTTCTACAAGCGAGCAACGGAGAGATGGTGACCACCTGGTGATTGTGTTGGCCACAACAGGCTTATAATGGTTTCCACGAAATCAGCAAGCGTGCAGGCGGCATCTCATTTCGTTTTATTCGCTCGCCAACAGCGAGGAATGCAGCTCGTTTAGCTATGCGAATGGCAGGCCGTCGACTACAGTTGGTCACAACGTGCCAAAAGAGGAACCTCTCGCGTCGCCATTAAAAAGCGAACGGGCGGAACCGATTCCTCTATTGTTGGTGTTGTGACAACTATATAACGCGCTGTGAGAGGCAAAAGATGTTGCTATAGTAGATTGAATCGGGAGAATAGATCTCTGAACACGGTCTGCGGCGCTACGATCGCCGATGTCGTCCATTAAAACGGGTCGGATACTTTTGCCATTGCATGCATGCGTTCACATATACACGGGGGTTGATTGAAAAGTGGCGTTACTGCCTTCGCGTATCAAGTTATTTAAAACTCCTTTCGCCACATTCTACAACTTATTGGCAACTACCCTACTATTTCTCCCTACTAAAATAAACTTATTATAACAACTTATGCAGTGTGCAGTTGTTAAATTTTTAACTGGCTTATGCAAAACATTTCCTTTTCTAGTTCATACACCCTTAAGTAATGTTCAAACAAAATGCTTATAATATATTCGACCACAAGCATGAGCATTAGCATCGATTACGTCGGCTCTTGGCGCACCGAGCAATAAATCGACGATGAGTTGGTTAGACTCCACAAATAGTTTCGAATTTATTTATCTTTGCGAAACAGAACACAATCATGAAAGAACAAACATTAAACCATCATTCAGAATTTTAAAGGTAATAAACAAATATTTAAAAAAAAAAATTTGCGTTAGTTAGTCATACCGAGTTATTTTTCTTGCTCCCGATTCTCGCATATAATAAAGAATGTCTTAACCAAATAACTAGATTTTCAACCACATGATGACCAATAAGTATATCTTAAAATAATTTTGCGGCGCCATCCAATCGAAAGTTGTTTCTACTTTTCAATCAACCTTCGAATGTATATATTTTCCCGACACAATCTACAATATATACAATCTATATACCGGCCGCCGAACAAACAAATAATCAGACTGAGTGACGTAATAAAAGTTTAAAAAAATACCCCGAACAAATAAAGCGCAAGTTGAACATTTGTTTAGTTCCGTGAACATGCTTCGCACGCACAATATACATACACAAGTTCGTACGACGCTTTGCGACAGATGTCACTCATTTCCCTCTTTTATTTATTTATATTTTTTTATCAAACTTTGGCGCTATCGATCCATTTTTCTACAGCTCTGTTTTTGGAATTGGAGGAATAAAATATAGAACGGCGACAGCTGCGCAGGTTGACAATCATCGTTCTGTGGTGGTGGAGGGGGTGAGGGAAAGGAGGGGTTAGAGATTTTTCCGGGTGTTGCGCGCGAAATTTAGAAAACGGGGCGAAAAAAATTGATCCGAAACAGAAATTTACACCGCCACTTCTTCGCGTACCCGTGCGGGGTGGTTGGCAACGGTCCAAGTAAATGTACGTGGGTTTCCTATTTTCTTCGAAGCTTTTTATTCCATGCCTTATCTCGTGAACCAACATAGGTTACGCCGTGCTAATTTAATCGTGTAAATGTTACTATACGATACGGTCAAATCAATTTAGTCGCGTTATTGAAGCGGAGAGGGCTGTATATTGTGGTTTGAAGACACCATGTTTCGGTTTGGAGTGGCTCTGTAACGCGGTTGTATAAAAATGGAACCAGCTTTGTATTTAAATTAAGAGTTGATCGGAATTCTAACTAATTTGTACGAAATTTTGAATATAACATACCGGTATTTAGAGTACACATTCACAAGAAAATTTAAATGCGCTATTAAATTCATTCAATTGTTTTTTCCAACTGTTGATGTTTTACGTTGCGCATTTGGCCCTCATTAATTTTTGAATGATCCTTGGATTTTTTATATTAATTTATCCTAGGTTATTTATTTTTTAATTATTATACAAATATATAACAATAACAGCTCCTTAATTGTCCCCTGATATCTGTATCTTTCGATAAGGTATCATTCACACATTTACATTCACACATAAAACCAAATTAATGCGCTTTCGGAAATATTATGTTAGTGTTTTTCCCCAATCCTGCAGCATAGAACTACATAATTGTTTATTGACCAGTCTGCTTGCTAGTAATCGCCAAATCGCCTTACCCATCAGCCAATTACGTGGGTGTTTCTCCACGGTTTCATCTTCTCATTTCCCAACTCTCAAATGTTACTCTTAAACGAGAGAGTCGATGCCGAGAGAGAAGGATGGAGTGGCGGGAGGGCGACGGATGTAAACACGTTGGGGAATGCAGAGGCTATACCGTTTAATGTCGGCTATATTGCTGCATTGCAGTCGAAATGTGAAAGAGCTCGCGGAGCAGACGAGACGACAGCAACGGCCGTGACGTCAGAAGGAGCGGGCGGGGTTGCCCGTACGATTCGGAGAAGGCGATCCGTCGTCACCGCGTGGGTCTCGCGAGTTCGAAGAGTCCCCTCCGTTACCAGTGTTGAGTTCGTTCCTTTTGAAGAGGAACCCGTTCCAAGTTCTCCCTCCTCCCATGAAAAAGGGTACACGCTCCCGTTCCAGTTCCTTCTCAAATTAAAAGTAACCTGACCGTTCCTAGTTTCTTTTTACGGTCGCCGTAGTTCGGGGGGTTGAGCATCCGCGATGTGAGCGGCAATCACGGGTTCGATTTCCGGCTCGGGCTTTCGTTATTCGATCCCGAGGTCCTGGGGAAATATTTTATTTTATTTTAACTGATTAGAGGTTAATAGAATATTTTGTTGTGATTTTCTTCTCATCTTTGATTTTCAATAAAAAAATTAAAAGGAACCTGGAACTTTTTTCCTTCATAAAAATATTTATACAAATATTTCGAGTTGTGCAATTTTTACAAAAATTTGTGATTACGTTCAAGTACAATTGAAAATTTCGGCAGGACAAACAGTTATATGCAAAAAAGGAACCTTCGTTCCAGATCCTCAACAAAAAGAACTATGCCTAACGTTGTTTTTTTTCATACGAAAATAAACTTAGGCGTTCCTAAGTTCACCAAAACAGAACCACCCCCACCCACACTGTCCGTAACCTCCTCGTCTTGATCCGGCGACCGGTTGCGGCATTATTTGCTCCCGCCACAACACGTCACGACTAAGGTTCTTCCGCGTCTACGCGCAGCTCAAGACTCTCTGAGAGAGAGTAGTGCACCACACAAATAACCATTAGCCCCCGTTGACGCATATATGCATGCTTTGGCGTTTACTCGCTGTTTGGGGCCCTGTCGAGCGGTGATCATCAAAGAGTAATCCGCCGTTGAAATTCGGCCTTGTTCCGGGGAGTGGGGCGATTTGTTATTAAGTACTGTCCGATCGTTGTCGGTCCCGGGTGACCCTATGAACAAAAAGCTCGCCAATGGTTCAAATCGCGCACTGCCTCGCAGCTATAGCCGATTTAATCTGATTTGGTTCGATTGTATGATTTGTTCTTTCAAATTTTTTTTTGTATCTCAAATATTGAGTAATTATTTTTTTTGTAGAGTTTAGCCAACTCATCGTCGCTTGTTGCTCGGTGCGCCACAAGCCGACAGAATCGATGTTAAGGCTCATCATGTCTGGAATCCTTTGTCTTTATGTATTTCATTTCTACGTCCGATCTGGCCGAGTGGTGAGCGTGCCCTCTCGTCATCCAGCGGATCTGGGTTCGATTTCCGGTGTAGTCGATCGTTTTATTGGCTCATAGTACTGCGCGCGTGAAGGCAATGGTAAACCACCTCTGTGTTCTGCCAATAAATCTCAGTGGGCTCCTGATGCCTGAAGTAATTAGGTGTCGGGGGGGGGGGATCGATGGTCGGGTCCGGAGTCGATACAAAATACATTACTTGACATTTTCATTCTATACAAAGTAAAATTATTTTTAGTGCGACAGAAGTTGGTCTTGTTATTCTTTAGGTATTAGCCAATTTTGCGGGCCCAGCGTTGTCATTAAAATTGTTGTGATCCTTAGGAGATGATGCTCTCACTTTTCATCTCAGCGCTCGATGGCCAATTCATAGTTTCTGTTGGATTAATTTTGGCGCTCCATACATTGGCCCTCCATAGTTTACGCACCACTGTGCTGGTGGAACGTGACATGGCTGAGCCCTCGCAATATAATAGTTATCCGCTCAACCGGATGAGCAAATGCCGTTGGTATGCAAAAAATGTAATGAGAAATGTTTTGCCACCGCGCAACACCGGCGCTCAGTTACACTCTCTTTACAGTCGCTGCGTGAGTGAGGTGAGGTGAGGGGGGCGCGATTTGCCTTTCATGCGTTGAGAGAGCTCGACGGCTAGGCACGATATTAAAGCCCGCGTGTTTACGCCGAGCCGGAATGGTTTAAATTTAAGAAAATGGTGACCTCTGCGTGTTTTTGACCTTGGTGGGTTCAGGAATGAAACCTTGCAAATTAGTGAAATGAGTTTGAAGTGATGTGCACTAATCAAAATTTGAGAGGTTCCGAGTTTACCTATTGGGATTGGAAGTTTGTTTTTGGTGCAGAGGGCATGGATTTTGTACACCAAGAACTCAAATTTAAAAACGGCTCCCCCACCCTGGGCTGCTCGCGGGTACAAATTGTAATTGTAATTGTAAAAAGTGCCCGAGCACCACGTTTAGAAAAACTACAATCGCAAAAAAAAACTTTAAAATGTTATCATTATTTTTCTGAGCGATCAAAGTCTAGGTTAGTGTCATCCTCTCTAATCTATCGGTACTTTCAATCTCCTCTCAATACTCCTCTAATTCGAAGATAACGACTTTACTCACCAGTCAAACAGACAAAAAACAGCTGCAATTATGAATGCAAAAAAAAATATGCATAATATCAAAGCTATTTTTTCGCATTCATTTCCAATAATGTAATATGATACGATATTGTAATGATATTTTACCCTTAATTTGAAATGTTGAAATTATTTTATAGATTCGATGTCTTCCGTAATTTCTGCTGTATGTGTACGAGCCTACTCGTATATGCATGGTAGCTTCTTACTCCATCGCGAACAGCCCCTGTAAGCCAACGCTTGTTGAACAGCAACGGTATGCAATCACACAGTACACGTGTGCATTGCGGTACAGCGCACTTTCGTTTACCAGATGGTTTTGATGTGTTCTACGCGAATACCTGATTTTGCGCTATACTACTTGTTGAGCAACTTTCCCGTGGTTTGTTGAATGTTGACCCTATCTTAATGACTTATTAAGGGGGAGAAAATGTGGGAAATTGTTTCGGGAGCAATTAAACCAATTACGTTCTATACAAAATTAACAACTTGTCGAACATTTATTTATTACTTGTATTAACGGTAACATTCCGTAAGTGACCTGTTTATGAAACATCAAAGGACAAAGAAATTAATATGAGCTGTGCATTTGACTCGCTGTTTACAATTCGAATTATCAGCAGTATTAAATTTGACAGCAACCATAAGGGGCAGAACTGAGGTTCGGCGGTTTCTAGGTTCGATTCCCGGCGCGGGCTCACGTTTATTCGATCCAGGGATGCAAATGTGCCCCACATATGTTGGCATAGCGTCAAAAGGGACACAAAATCTCCTTTAGTGATATTCGCTATTGTGATCAGGAATAAAACAAATAATAGCGAAAGCAAAAATAATAACCTTCGGTTCTTCCACTGAATTATACACGGGGGATTATTTTTTTTGCCCCTCTTGCGTTTAGGTCACCAGTCAGATTTATACGAGGACACTATCGTAACTCAAACGCCACTTGTACTATTGTTGGGCCCCAAACATTGGTATGGCTCATGGAAATGATCCAATAGACTTTTGAGTGACGTCCCGTAGGTGTCGCGGCTGTCGCACCGAAGACAGCCGATTATGTTACCAATTCGGGCTATTGTACTCTTATTGTACATATAGGGATAGTGTGTGTGTGTGTGGGTTATGGAAAGTCGATATTTCCTAGACTGACGCGAGGCCTGAACGACGTCGGTTTCCTACGAAGCGATACGCCGCGGTCGATTCTATTTCTCAGCCGAGGGAATATCCAGCATCATTATTTTTTTCTTATGTACGGAACATAGACGCGCGTAGACTGAGGGGCGTCTTGTCGTGTAGCTGGGCAGTGGCGCAACGCTAGATCAATTATTTATTTCGTTTAAAATGAGCAGTAATGTTTCGCATAACTACCCTGGTTAGTTATACTGGCGCAGAACGTCGGGTTAGAGAAAATCGTTAAATTTGTCACTACGTCAATTAAACGTTTTTTACCATACAAAACTTATCGAATCGTGATTTATTCCAGTCACAAAATGATGTGCAGCCATAACACCAATGTTTTACACGTCAAACCCAGTCTGAACATTATTTATGCATATCGTCAAACGTACGAAAATAATAAAATTGTGGTAACTACATTTTTTTAAAATAAATTGTACAGATTAGTAATTTAGTTTCTACTGCATCGTTTCCCATAATGTGCTCCGCAGGAATTTCCCAGGGGCTCCGCGGCCACTCCTGGAAATAAAATAAGTAATTAAACATCATTAACATTAAATGGGGATGTCCCATTTCAATGTGTATACTCCAAGGGGCTCCGCCATCGAAATTGGTTTTAAAAAGGTCTCCGCAAACCAAAAAGGTTTGCGAAA
This sequence comes from Melogona broelemanni, assembly GCA_033995665.1. Taxonomy (NCBI): domain Eukaryota; kingdom Metazoa; phylum Arthropoda; class Diplopoda; order Chordeumatida; family Chordeumatidae; genus Melogona; species Melogona broelemanni. The sequence continues at coordinate 1,339 of JAUJYS010004110.1, read as the reverse complement.
CACTTCTCGTTAGCAATAACAATGTTTATCTCTGGTAAAATTGAATGTTTATGAGCACGGAAACACAAAATGACGAGGTGCGCATAAGAAAAATCGCCGCACCGGAGTGATGAAGATAAACGAGCCCGTCTCAGATGGCACTAGACTGCTGGCTAACTCAAACGGTTTAACTGTTTTATTTATGCCGCACCATGGCGCCAATAACCATTTAAATATAATTAATTAGAATATTCATCTCAAGAAATAAAACTATAAAGTTTTGCCCTTCAAATCAGTGTGCCATTTTGCATATTCCATTGCAATCTCGTTTATCATCATCGTTCCGGTTAGGCATTTTTCTTATGCGGTGAACCTCGTCACTTTGTGTTTTTTGTGCTCAATTATTCATTACTAAACATTCGATTTATTTAGTTTGTTTATTGCTTCAGTACGTTTTATCGCTGGTGTTGGCCGATAATTATGGGCGGATTTATACGTTTAAACGTCATCGATTGTGCTGCCACATACGAATAAAAATTGAACTAAAGTTGTAGCCGCTTCTTATTGATCTCTGCAAACCTGATTGGGATTAGGCTTTCTTGGTCATTGGTTGTTTCTTTCAATTACAAATCTCTTGATTTTTTTTACAATTAGTATGAGATAGTATGTGAGATTACGTGTAGAACCAGACAATACAAAGAAGCAAATTATAAAGAAGTAAATTATAATTCATTTTCTAATTAATAAGTTTCCCTGTGGCATCGGTCATTATGGACAATCTAAATATATAACTCTTTTTTAATGTACGGCGTTTTAAATGTAGGGTGTTTGACGATTATTATCGTGGTAGCAACCGGGTTATTATCGAGGTAGTAATCTTAAAATGTTCAGAAGATACTATTTAGTTTACAGTGAGGAGTGTTTACATATGAGACGTTTGTATTGCAAAGGCTAATACAGATGTAATTAAAATATATTCGACCATGGAAGATGGGAAACGACAATTTCTTGAATACTATTTTATTGTACGAGAGTATTATCGTATTATCGTCGAACTTAAATTATAAATACAAAGATTTTATGTAGATGTATGAGAAATATTTGTACACTTATAAAAACTACTAATAGTAGATATTTTAATTATTAGCTTTTACAGTGACCGATATTTCCTTCATTCTCATAATTGTCACTACGCATGAAAAATTATGATTTACTATCCAGCAACACGGAATTTTACAAAAATCCTTTAGGTTGCTAGTTGATTCAAGAAATTACCTGAATCGAGTTTTTTTTTTTTTTTTAGCGCTTAGTGCACCACAGGACTACTGCACCCTCGTGTCTATATGGAGATATGTGAGGG
>JAUJYS010004109.1:0-12319 GCA_033995665.1 Melogona broelemanni | reverse complement strand
TAGGCTCATGAGCCATCGGTTAGTACGCTTCCCAGCAGCGGGATTACAGGAACGCGCCACCGCTCCCAGCATTAATAATATTGCCGCTCCTAACATGAAAATAAATAATTAGTCAATCTAAATCTGGTAAAACTTTGGAGTCGATTTGTTCAGGTATTAGTACTAATTCTTACCATATTCACTGAGCTAGACGGATCGGACACTGATACTAAAAGAGGATTACGGAAACGTCCAGTGTGGATCAAACGTATTTCCGTGTATAGTGAAACGCAATTAGGAAAGACGTGGCTTATGCCAAAGTTGGCTGAAGATTGCGAAATTCGAGGTGGGGTTGGAAAGGGGAAGGGGAGGGTTTATTCTAGGGATGGGGGAGGGGATGAAATGACAGATCCGGTTAGTGGCCCCTGGCGAAAAGGTAAAAGACCTCGTCGGACGAATACCGACCTAAGTGCTTGCCAAGAAAAAATCTGCTCCAGACTGTGACTAAGTCGAAATCAAGTAGAGAACCAAAGACAAAAACGATCGAGCGAGTGGTAACGTCATTTACCGTCGGGCGTTGAGGGCACTCTTCCAAAAAATGTGGGTCGGTAATGGCCACGGTGTGACGCTACCATCGCCCGGAAGAAGATAATAAAACGAGTCTCGGTTTTCCCTTGATTAAAATATTTGGAGAATCGTCTTCCGACTCTAGTGTCCGTCAATTCCGCTGGTGGCGCAAAGTTAGTCTCGATTTACAGCGACTCTGGTGGCCGTCAAAATTTTCATCGATGATTTTTTTCGCAAGCAATTATATTTTATTCAAAATCAAAGTTCAAGCATAGATTCGCCGAGCAAAGGCTCTAATGTAAAACTCGTGCAAGATTCATTAACATTTCATATAGGTATTATTGTTCTCGAAATGCTTTGAATTCTTTCGATCCTAGAAAATCAAAAATCAAAAATTTTGTCTGTATGTAATTGCTAATGGATAACATCACATACAACACCAGTTATCATTAACAGTAGTAACATGAAATCATTCTTGAGTTACTGAACATAATCGTATTTTCAGTCACAAACATCAGTTGTATTTGTTAAACGTTTTTCTTTTATCGGGGTACATCATGTGACGTCGATTTTTCAATTGGCCAAAACGCAATTCAGCCTACCAATGGAAGTTTAATGTGACGTCAATGGTAGCCGCCAACTGACCGGAAGTCAGCACCGGAAACGACGCGGCCATTTTGTCCAGTCGTAAATTGAACGTCATATTAAAAGAACACTATTACTGGGAGAAAGAGCCCAGTGAAAAATATCTGTAAATGTCTGTACGTAAGAGCTTTTGTCCCGGGTGATTCCAACCTCCCTCCATACATCAACGCCTCTCTATTATACAACTATCAGCGGGTTCTTTGACCTACTTTGGATTCTCCAGGCGCCAACACCAACCCCTTTCTCTGTTCACGCTTCGGGTTTTGGCTTCCCAATCTTTACCTTATCGACAATCGTGTAACTCCGCGAAGACGTTTTCTCTCCAGGGCCTCCTAACAAAACCCGGTCTGCCAACGACACACGCCCAAAAAGGGATGCGCGATAATTTTTCGTGACGACACGAGAATGGATCCGTTCCACCATGAGAAACGCAAGGAGACACTACAGCAGATCCTTGCCACAGGCAGTGTCACTCCGGTGCAACTACGAGCCTATTACCGGGAACATAGAATTATGCGTAGAATTACGAACGAATAAAATGATCCATAGAATTATGATACGATTAAATATCAAATAATAATGCATAGAATAGAGAACATTAAATTAATAAAGGACTGGAATATAGGGAACCGAGTTGCGAGAAAGCGCCGAAGAAAACCTTGTTTCCTTATTAGTTTGATCTAAAAAGACGTCCTAACTCATATAATATCTCTTTATTATTTCAATGTTTACGTGGTGCTGACTTTATTTTCCTAAGTATTCGGTTTGCTCTTTTTAAAAAGGAACCCGTTCCAATTTCCCCAAACGAGAAACCAGTTCCCGTTCCAATTCCTAACGAAATTAAAAGGAACCTGGGCGTCCCTAAGTTCCTAAAAAAATAAAGAACCAGTTCTTAAGAACGGAACTTTTCCATTCCGTTCCTACTCAACACTGGCCACAGCCGATCGGTGCCACATGCAGTGCCACTCCTGCAATGTTCAGTTCGTTCTTTTTGAAAAGAAACCAGTTCCAGTTCCTTCCGATGAAAAAAGGAACCAGTTCTCGTTCCAGTTCCAACGAAAATCAAAAGGAACCTAAGCGTTCCTTTTCAAAAGGAACCTGAAACTTTTCAGTTCCATCGATTTTGAATATTGTTTCGTTATAGTTCGAATATTGTTTCAATTCCATGGCATTATAACGCTGTCAAGATAAATTTAAATTTCCACGCAATTATTATTTTCTTATCGACATACGGGGACTACATGGAAATTTGCGGGAATAGATCTAAAGTCCATATGCCAATTTGCGGGCAACGTCGGTCGAAAAATTGTATTCATATAAAATTGAAAGTAATGACAAAAGGCTTAAACAGAAAAGGAACCACCGTTCCAGTTTCTGAAAAAAGAGGAACCAGTTCCCGTTGCAGTTCCTCAAAAATTAAAAGGAACCTGGGCGTTCCTAAGTCCCGAAAAAAAAGGAACCAGTTCCTAGGAACGGAAATTTTTCGTTCCGTTCCTACCCTACACCGCACTTCTGTGACACTATTAGTTTGGAGTCTCGCTTTCTAGCACCAATGGATACGACGTAATACTCGCGTATGAATGACGTCACAGTAGCAAAAAAAAAGGCTCTCGAGTTGGCGAGGTAATTTCTCAAGAAGTTGCGCGGGTATCTCGTAATTAGACAGACGATTATTACTGCAATTATTGCCGCTAGAGGCGTTCAGGCTCTCTAAATTAGAGCTAATTATATTCAAGAATCCGACCAAATGCACAATTATCAACATTTCAGGTTTTTTTTTTAGCTTTATAGGCAGAAATACTTTCTATCGATCATAAATTAGGGTTTTACTTGACTGCTGTGTGATCAGTGTGACCACAAAACCGCCAACAAGCATTGTTTACCATACGTGTCACGAGCGCTAGGTGGCGCCACTTTTGACGTTCACGAGTCAATGACGCGTTACGTGTATACACAGTGTACCCAAATCCCCTTTTGTATCGCAATGAGCAAAACAAATTGTTTCTTGGCAAGCAATCGTTGGCGCGTCGCTTCTCCTAGCACCTGCTCAGCTGTTGGCAACTACACCGTAATTCATAAGTTTGCGAACCTTCCCGCCATAGATCCATAAATAAGCTAAAAATGACCGGATTAATCAGGAATTAATCATTATAGACGACAATCGTTTATCGTATATTTTTCTGTTTCATAAATAATTTTAAGGCAATACTTGTAATCATTTGTTGGCGGAATTATGTACAACACTCGATTTTAAAATGAACGATTAAATTTAACTTTCTAAGCTAAAATGAACGAATTGTTGTGAAATTTGGTACAAATATTGAGTAAATAGATGTAAACCTCTGATATATTTTGATCGGTAGTTTCGCACCATAACTTTTATTTTACCGCATAAATGTGATAGAAATTTTGTCTTCGGTGAACGCCATTTGTGTGCAGCAGATCACCGACGAAACGATGCGCGCCAGTGGCTCTAACGCAGCGCCACCTCTAAAATGCAAACTTCGTGATGGGAAATTTGAATGAAAAACTTTAAAAACTCATTCATACTTTAATATATTTGTGTCAAATTTCATGGCCATCCGGTCTTTTTTACATTTTTAGACATTTTTAGATTGATGTCCCCAGGGGGCGACCTGGTCATTTGGAATTTGGCCTAGTCTAGGTTTCTTCTGACCTAGGTAGGGATCATTGAAAGCGTAGCTGCCAACGTACAGGCACGGCACTCACATCTTTATTTTCATTCCGAAGGAAAGCAGGAATTTTTCTCGCCCAACAAATTCGATAGGTTATGAGTTATGGAGCTACGGGTAAGGGGGTGAGGGATTCGCATACTTATGAATCACTGTACGTCACAGTACCCCAGCCAAACGCCATTTTATGTGACAATAGAGAAGCGCAATTTTTATGACGTGTGGAGGAGGGAAAGGGCGGGTGGAAGAAAAGGACAAAACGATAAGGAAGACGAAGAAGGGTGGGGGGGGGAAGAAAAGCGGAAAGATTTGGAAATGAACAAGCGCCGCACCAGGGGGTGATGACCGACCAGGGATGGCTCTCGCCAAATCTACACGTGAAACTACGCATGCGCCGATCCAGTTGTCTCTGAAATGCAAGTTGTTCATTGAGCGCTCACTGAATTATGTGACAATTTGTTTAAATAAACACTGTTCAAGTACCGTGCGTGCACATTTGCAGTCTATGAAACAATCAGGAATAGCTCGGACTGCTGAAAATGTGCCCCTCAATTATTGCCAAAACGAAACGAGGTATGCAGAATATCTTATAGTGATATTCGCTACAGTAATCAGGACTAAAAATAAACAGGTTGATGAAATCTTTTAGTAACTGGTCATTCACGAGACCATACAATTAAAAATTAAACTTTACAAGTTTGATAAATGTATTTTTTTAAATATTAAAATATCGATGGCAAAGGGTATCTTCATTGAGTGAGAAAACACGACCGTAGAAAATAAATTAGTATAAGATTTTTGGCTCGCATCCTGAAGGAGGAGTGCGATTTTAATGTTAGGAAAATTGTCTGCTCGGCTGTAACAAGGAGCAGAAGAACAGGTCACAATAGAACGGTGCAGTAGCTACAATGTAAGTAGCCTATCGAAATTCCTATTTTCCCAGGATGTGTCGGCAGTGGAATGAGTCTCAAGTACAGAGTCTGTTAAAATAAGACAACCCCATATTTGTCCTTAGCCTTTGGCCCCCGCCATAGGCCACAGGCTGCACAAAAGGGGCTGCTTGCGTGAATATAATGTAATTGTAATAGAAACTGGAAAAAACAAACGCTTGCTTGAAGTGGTATTCGGTTATCCAACGATTTCTTCAAGCAATTTAGCGAACAACAAAAAAAGATGATTGCCATTGAATACGAGATGCAGCAACTACAGTACACGTACTTCAACGCTCACCGCACAACAATCAGCTCCAGTTTATTATTTCACAATGCACTTGATGCAGTAACGTCCCCCCTAGCAACGTTCCATTTGCGAGGAGGTCCTGGGGTAGGAAACTAAAAGTAGAACAACAAACGTATTACGCAACTTTAACCTTCTCCCATATACCCCGCACCCTCCTCCCAACAACGCATCACATAAGAATCGCATAAAATGCTGACAGCCTTTAGAGAACCAATTTTCCTTCGTGGGGCGCAAAGTTATGACACGAGAACGAATATAGGCACCCCTGCTCCCATCAACGCGATTGATGGTCCTGTGTATCTAGATTTGTGGACAAGGATTTTTCGCCTAAAGACAGGATAGAAATATGCTGGATGTATTTTGACCAGAAATAGCAAATTTATTTCGCGAACAGCATGAAAAAGTATGTACCAGGTAAACGATGTTTTCATCCCGTATGAAAAGTCGTATGATTAATGCATGAAAGTTTTTCAACCAAATATAATGTTTTAGCTTATTGCGCTGAATTAAAATCAAAGAGGAATTTGATAAAATAAAAATTGTATAATAGTGCGATTAGACTAGCTCAGTGGGTATTGCAACCGAATGTGGTGTGGGCGGTCCCGGGTTCGATTCCCGGTGAAGGCTCTCGTTTATTCGGTACCCTGGTATAGTGGTAAAAATGTGCCCTTCATATATTGTCACATCAACACTTGGGGTACAGAATCTCCTGTTGCGATATTCACTACGGTGAGGGAAATTACCCCACAAAAAATATAAAAAAATAAATAATGATATTTGAATTTATCATTTTAAGCGTATTTTTCGCTGTGCTTTGGTAGAGTCAATCACCAAATTTGTTCAATGTCTGATGAAACCCTAATAGGCACCGCGCTAACCATGGCCTCCTCCCCATTAAATAACTGTCCGCAATAAAACGCGTTTTATCTGGAGAGCGAGAGCTGTTAAAAGACGGGGGTAGGGAATATATGGATAGGGGTGAAAATTGGACCACGGTGTGACACAATTTATTTCCAAGGCGAAAAACAACTTTTGCCGTATATTTCGTCGAATAGGGCGACGATTATCAACTCAAGCTTCATCCTTCCGGTCTTCGTGGATTCGATCCCAAAATTATCGTCTCTGGTCAAATGGCCATGTCGATCTCTTGACTACAGACTTAATCATTTCGTTTTAAATTTACCATTTATTTCCCTAAATTATTATTTCTCTATCCAGTGATATATAGAAATTATGATACTGACTGAAGGAAACTGTTAGGATTGTAGCGCCAATTAAATTACAAATGTGTCTATGTCATATAATTTTTATTTTAAATCCCTGTTACAGAATTACTACCCCTTATGTCGCTATGACGGTATGTGAGGGACAGAGAAGGGAAAGGAATATTGGAATAATTTAATTATAATTGGTATAAGATAAATAGAATAAAATAATAGAGTCTAGTTTCCATGCTTTCATTTCTATTTATGCACTGCACGTGGAGTCCCGTAAATTCCTTTTTTATGCAACGTGCAGAATTTAAAATTTGATAAAGCGAATTGTCAAGTTTGGATGTATTTTTAATTTGCACCACATTCAATTAAACTTCGCTTATTATACATAAATAACAGTTTAGCTAATTATTATCTTTAAGTGAGCCTATGGTGCGGGCGGTCCCAGGGTTCAATTTCCGGCGCAGGCTCTCGTTTATTCGTTATTCTGGGGTAGTGGTAAACATTTGTCCTTCACATATTGCCATAGCAGTACGAGGGGTACAGAATCTCCTGCAGTGATATTCACTACAGGGAAAATATTTCCCCCACAAATAATAATAAATAATAATATATCTCAACAAGTAATTGTTGAGTTTTCGACAGAAACCATCGCTCAGCACTTTACAGGTATAATATCCTAATTATATCAATATTTTTAGGCGACTCGAGTAGATCAGCCAATGATAATATGACGAAAAAAACGGTAACGCGGTTCCGTGGAGAGAGAGGCGATTGAGTGGGGGGTAGACATAGGTGAGCCACCAACCTATAACGCGTGACGTCATTGGAATGACGTCAACTGGGGTATATCGGGAAGGGTGGGCATGCATCAATCAATAAAGTTGAATATGAGTAGCAGCAATATGTTGCTCTTGGCCTCATGTTCCATGTAACCAAGTCACATATCAACCAAACAAATATAACCAAGTAAAAAATATCGCTGAAAGGTTTCAATTTTTAATTTTTACCTTGTCAATGATGACGTATTCGTCATACGATGTGCAAAAAAATGACTTGTTGTCAGGACTCTGTTAACAAAGGAAAATAAAAAAACAATTGGTATTGGATACAAACAAAATAACATTACAACATATTAAATAAAAACAATTGGTACACGATTTTTACCACGGAGAAACGTGCATTATAAAAAGCAATTGTCATTGTTAGCGCTTTCGTGACACTCTGTATAAACGTATAGCGAATACTATGAAAAGCTCCCCCCGACGTAGCTACGTGTAAGGCACCAATGCTCTACAATTTAACAACAATTAGGGTGACGAGAATTTTTTTTTTTTTTTTTTGCTAAGTTGGAAGTACTCTCGAATAAATTACATTGATCAGTGATAAATTTAACGCAATAAATTTAATAAAATAAATCAAACAATTTTACAACAACTGAAGTAACAAATACGATATTTCTACATCGTATCGTATATAGTTCTTTGATTTTTGATATAATAACTAATAATTTAAACAATAAATTTAACAAAATAAAATCGACAATTTTACGACAACCAAGGTGAAAGGTCCAAGGGACCTTTTCACGCATATTAGAAATGCGTTCAAAAGCCAAATATTTTTAACACAAGCGCAGCAAGCACAAGACGGTATTGTAAAAGGACTAAGAAAATCATGATTGAAGAGAGTGCGAGCTTTGGCTAAGACTAGCCATGCGGAAAACCAACGTCATGTGTTATTCATTTTTTCGGGGTCGAAATGTGTCTCCAGGAATTTCGATTCATCGGCAGTCTACACCGTGAGCCATAAGTTTGCGACCCCTAATCCGTAGCTCCATTCCTCAGGTAAAAATGGCCGGATTGTTATGAAATTTGGCACAAAATTGGAATAAATCATTGCGAGCCTTTGAGCTATTTTTGCAGCACAGCACGCGCGAAGACGGGATCGTCATTTCCGCACTGACACATCAATGCGTGCTATTAATGCAGTGCGCGCCACCTCTAAAATGCAAAATTCGTAGCAGGGAATTTCAACTTAAAAACTTTGAAAGATCATTCAAACTGTAATACATTTGCGTCAAATGCATAACAATTCGGTCGTTTTTCATTTTTACCTCAATATTGGAGATATGTCGGAGGATGGGGGGTGGGGGTCGGTTATTCAACAATTCAGGCGTCCGGATTATTGTAAAATTTGACACAAATATATTACTGTAAGAATGACTTTTTTAATGATTTTAAATTAAAATTTCCCACTTCGAATTTTACATTTTGGAGGTGGCGCTACATTAGAGCAACTGGCGCGCCCTGCATGGTTGTATTTTTCCCCACCATTTTCACCATCTCTCGCCCAAATTTCTTGGATATTTTTAATAACAGAAACTGAAACAGCTCAAAGATTCGCAATGTCTGTGAAAAATTTCAAAACAAACCGGCCATGTTTAGCTGAGTATTGGAGCTCAAGCGTGGGGGTCGCAAACTTATGGCTCGCGGTCTATACAAGGCCCAGCGAATTTTCGCATCGACAAGGGAGGCACGATGACATTTTTTCGACGCCAAAGGAAGGAAGGCGGTTATAAAAAGTTTATTTTTTCCTCCACCTTTTGATCTCGGAATAGTTTAGTGGAAAGCCGCTGGAAATTCCCAGTTGATCGAAAACAAATATTGCTGGATAGGGTCAAGCTGTTCAGAGATAGTCCAACCCCCCAATTGACGTTCTCAACAAGTGACATCAGAAGGAAACCGAAAATCTGACCGACAGCTCAATTCGTATACTCGTAGGTATTCTACATTGAGTAATGTAATTGTATGGCTTCGGAGAAATCCTGATTTCTTCTAGTTTGGTTTTTTATTTTATTTATTAGTCTCTATTATAAATTTTTATAGTAAATATATATTTATTTATTGTAATTTACGTCAAAAGACAGCTGTATAATCAATGTAACGCGATAGTCTAATTTTTTAATTTTATCATCAGTATTAACGCCAAAATACAGCTGATGATTAGTGAGACATCCGTGAAACATGTACTGTCAATCGTGGCGATAATTATACGAAATTACTAATTTGCAATTTTGGTTTTGTTTGTGTCAAGTGTGGGGGAGAGGGGGTATTTGTAATGGGAATTTGTCGTCGGCAAGTTGTTCGTAAGATGAACGGATGGAAAGATTCAATATTAAGCGTTTAGCATTCCGCGGAATATTGAGTTTTAATTTAATTAATGAGTGAAGTGTACCAAGATTTTGACTATGCTGCCCCCTAGGATGGGCAACCACATCCTGCACTAAAGTAAAGAAGGGAAACAGATATTAAATACTGTATAGAAGGAATTGTTGCATGACGCGAACCAGATTACGATTTAGCTGTCGAAAAAGTCAATAATTTTTTATAGTCGCCGGGCACAGTAAACAGAAAGAAGTAATAAATATTTATTAATTCAAAATCTGTCACAGCTTGCTTCGCAACGTATTTCAATTTATACTATTTCTGTGGGCGTAGCTGAAATTCATAAGTGTACGGTATATAAAATAATGTTTACTAAGCCAAGAATGAGTTCAAGATGAGAATCTTTTTATACCACGGGCAGTATTTGAAAAATATTTGAAAATTAATTTGTTATTGTGAAAAATATATCCTGAGAGAGAACTTATATTTCCAAATAGTACAAGTGGCAAAAAAATAATACTGCAAAGCGGGTGCCCAGGTTCGATTCCCGGCGCAGGTTCTCGTTTATTCGTGATCCGGGGATAGAGGTGAAAATCTGCCCTTCACCTATTGCCACAGCAACACAAGGGGTACAGAATCTCCTGCAGTGATGCTCACATATTGAGGGGAATTTTCTCACCAAAAAAAAATAGTTGTTCAGTTAATGCGATCCCAGTATCGCCAGCAGAGCCTAGGAACACGAGATACGAAACGTAAACAAAGCCGCGTTTCATGTTCGAAGTAAATGCCCTCCCATTAAAGCTAAATTGTCATCCTGATTGATCCTTAAAACGCCGAAGCACAATTACAAACGAGGTTAACGACCCCATAAGAATCAAATATGGCCACCAAAACAGCAAACAGTTTGGAGAATCTTTCTTACAGGATAAAATAATCAGTCCACTAGATGTGGTTTGATGGAATCCCGCTCATATAAAACTCCCAATTCATCTCAATTGACAGGACAATGCACTGACGCCGCCATTTTTACGTATAGAATTTTTTTAGGAACGCTTGGTACGTTATAATGGTGGAAAATCAGCTAAAATATCGCATTGTAATTGGAAAATGTTAGGATCGGAGAATAGGATTGGAAAATGTTAGGATAGGATTAGAATCGGATTGTAGGACATGTATAATATAGAGTTTAATTTCTTTTGCTTTTATCTCTATTTATGCACTGCACGTGGAGTCAAACAAATTATTCTTATTTTTTTACGTGCAAAATTTTAAATTGATGGTAGTTACTATCCAATTCGGATGTATTTTGTAATTTGCACCACTTCCAATTCAACTTCGTTTATTCTCTAAGGATAACACTTATTATAATCTTGTGTGGCCGTTTAGCCCATTCGCTAATGCTTCCGACTGCGATTCGGACGGTCCCGGGTTCGATTCCCGGCAGAGGTTCTCGTTTATTCGACGAGCCGCGGTACTGGTGTCACCCCTGAGCTTCCATTAAGGAGTCCAGAGCATAGGGGTGGATCCTGCAGCCTGGCTATACCAGCTGCCATTCCCCTTCCCTGCCCCTCACATATCGCCATAGCGACACGAGGGGTTGTAATCCTGTAGTGATTAGAACTACGGTGATTTAAAAAAAAATGATGTTTAAGACACTAACATTCGCTAGTGTCTTCAACTTTTATTGTATTTTCTATTATAGCAGTGAATATTACTGCAGGGCCTGTGCCCTTCGTTTCATGTTCTCATATTTACTAACTCGCGTCGGGAATCGAACAAGAGACCACCGCACCACATCCAGTTGCAATACCGAATGGGTTACGATGAGTCATACATTTTTTTTCAATTTAATCAGAAATATAGTTTCAAATTGGACTAAGGCTTAGTTTCCTTCACATTATCGTATGCAAAAACTGAAACTAGAGCAGTTCTTATTTTATCCAGTGGAACTTGCCCAGCACCAGATTTCAAATAAATACCGGTTGCTTTTGTCGCCTTAAACTGCATTCTGTTTGCTACTTAAACCAACCAGGTGGCATTAATGTTTGGCGTAGACGATCCACTTTTACCGCTCAGGAAAAGCTAACGGAGACAAAAAGTGAAGAAAGACGTTCGGTAGAGGTCTATGAAGCATAGCTGTTGGACACGGCGTTCGGAACTGTTGGTTTCTCAGAAGGCAGCCGCTCATCATTATTATCTCCTTCGGAGCGCCGCTTTAAAAAATAAATAATGCTCTCAAAACACGCATTGAAATAAATTTAATGCGTTCCCCGTAAATTGCGTGCGAAGATGTAAATTTAACGCGCTACAGCCGTTTCGCCGGTTTCGCCAACTCTTTTATGTTGTACCAAAAATGTGATTTCCTCTCTCTCTCTCTCCCTCTCTCGCTTTTTAAGTGGCTGAGAAGTAGCGAGAAATCTAACTGTCTGGGAAAATGACGAGGGACAGGGTCGATACGAGACTCTAAAGAGGAAGGTACCTGCTGTGTTGGTGTAGGAATGTAACTAAAAATACTCGTACGCATAATAATTGTATGTTCCCGATGGCTCAGTGGGTATGGCAACATCCTACGAAGCGGGTGGTCCCAGGTTTGATTCCCGGCGCAGGCTTTCGTTTATTCGTTAGCCAGGGGTATTGGCGTCACCCCTGAGCTTCCATTAGGGAGTCCAGAGCTTAGGGGTGGATCTTGCAGTCTGGCATATCAGCTGTCATTCCCCTTCCTTTCCCTTCCCTGCCCCTCGCACATCTCCATAGAGACATAAGGGTTCAGTAATCCTGTAGTGCACTAGGCACTACGGTGATTAAAAAATGTAAAATG
>JAUJYS010004108.1:0-12319 GCA_033995665.1 Melogona broelemanni | reverse complement strand
TTCCTGATCACTGTAGTGAATAGCACTACAGGAAGCTATTGTACCCCTCGTGTTGCTGTGGCAATGTGTGAGGGGCACATTCCAGTACCACAGGTTCGAATAAACGAAAGCTTGCGCCCGGAATCGAACCACCCGCTCAGTAGACTGTGACCATATCCACTGAGCCACTGGGGGCCGACTGAATTCGTTAATTCAGTCGGCCCCCAGTAACCGACTACAGACTAATACATAGGTATCTAAAAATCGTGATTTTTAATTTATTTGGTGGAATGAGGTGAGTATTTTTTTCCCCACTTACTGATAGTACAGTGATCCGAAATTCCGAATGAATAAAGCCAGCGAATGAACGACAACGAGAATAAACCGAACAATTGGCTCTTTGTGCACGGCAAGTGGTCTTCAGACTGTCAGTGCTATGCGAAACGCTAATGAGTGATTGGTTTAGATCGGCCAGGAATAACTCACACGCTGCGTACACGTAGACATGCTACCATAAACTCATAAACATGTACGACGAGCTACTCGTACGATAGGGTGAGCATTGTATTCTCCGACTGTGTGTGCCTGCATAATTAATGGCCGCCAGCAATAACTTAATATTACCGTAATTAATTTATGGGGGAATATGAGGTTGAGAAATGAGATGACGAGAAAATGGAGCTCGCTCGTGGAACGCGCACGTACCACCAACGCCACCTGGTGGTCGGTCCCCGCGTAGACGTCAATTGCCTAATTCAATTACAGGTTGACAACTTCTATATAAACGAGGAATTGCTTTGCCACTGGGCGCTCTCTCTCTCTCCCACCAAAGTGCGAGGAATAAAGCAAATTGTTCGTCGCTCTATTATAAATGAGAGGCGGTCGCGCCTGCGAGCGCAGTCACTTAACCACAAAAGAAAAGCCTCGCGGATAAATAGGAAATGTACAGGGGTTGGACAAAATAATGGAAACAGCTATATTGGTACTCTATTTTTTATTGTAGGGAAATTCTCCACACTTAATTGGTATCACCGCAGAAGATTCTATACCCGGGTTGTTGCTTAGGCTCAGTGTGAAGGGCACATTTTCACCAATACCCCAGGATCGCGATAATAAACGAGAATCTGCGCCAGTAAGCGAACCCGGAACCACCCTCTCAGCAGTCTGTTGCCATACCCAGTGAGCTAGACGGACCGGACCGTACAATCGTATGTGAATTTGATCTATTTTGGGCACATGCGTCGTGATCAGGAAATCCCATTTTTTGTCAAATGACAAAGTTTATATCATATCTGACAAATGTTTGAACATCTGACGTTCGTAAAATAAATTTTCTTTATTTTGTGGCACACCCAAAAATTCGGTTTTGTTTGTGCAAAGCATTGAAAGTCCATTCGGTCTGACATTTCGTGGAACAAAGTCAAAAATTGATTTCGTGATTTACGATGAAAATTGATTTTCCAAGCACGAAACTCGTGCCGAGAAGAGGTCTAAATTCGTAGTGCATAAATAGCGATGTTTCTATTATTTTATCCAACCCCTGCACGTCTGCGTTGTCCGCGTCATGTGGTTTTCCCCCACCATGTGTGAAAGTTAACGTTATCTCACAAATGGATTTGTACAGAGCCGCACGCTTAGTGATATGTCAGCCGTGTGTCTATTAAAAAATAAAGGTTCAGCCCCTAGCTTAAAATTCGCCTCGTGATTTTCATAAAAATGAAAAATGTTAATCTTTTGGCGGATTGTGCGTGCTCGTTAAAAATTCTTGTTTGTAATGTATGCTCGCTTCCAGCCTTGATGGGGGCATTACAACTCGTGTTAAATTTTGATGTACCGTAGAGAATGCGCAAACTCTTGAGGTACTAAAATGATGTTCTGAATTAAGAGTGAAAATGTTGTGGACTTCAGCCAACAACCATGTATGTTTTGATAGCCAAAGCCATTTACTATGAGGACGTCTGGTCTGAAATTATTAAACCATGGGATGTGGAAATCATGTAACTGCCTATTTTCTTAATTTTAAGTACGGTATAAATAATTTATGCAAGTAAGAACGCTGCGCTTTTAACGATAGGAGGCGTACATTAACGAGTGCCAGCCGATTGCTTGTCGCCGCTAGTGTCGCATGGTTCACCGAACCCTAATTCACTGGTGGGAGCGCTAGAAATTAATTATTGATGAATTTTTCCCACAAAAAAGATCAACGGTGCTACTGAAAGAAATATCGTCTGGGATGATTTTTTCATCCCAGAATCACTTCTTTATGCTATATTTTTTTCTGGCTCACAAATGACTTAAAAGCTTGGCTTGTACTACTAATAATTTTGTTGGTATAGTTATACACATGTATACATCCTTCTCGTGATAACTGAAAGGCGCAGAGACAATGAGTTAGTATTACACATACTTGCTTATTGGGGATGGAATAGTGAAAATACGATGTTCTTTCCTCTGCGAAAAATTGCTGGCCATCGGCGAGATCAACACCGTTCGGCGGCAAGGTCGCCTTCCATTTTTAGCGGACTCGGGGTAAATATAGCACACGTTTGGGCCGTAAACAAAAAGGTTTTAACGGGGTGTCTAAGGCGGAGGCGATAGTGTCGTGTACCGCCAGACAGAAAAACGGTTGTTCCCGGATTACGTGTCGAGACTGTGGTCGCTCTAAATTGTGTTAATCTCTCAGGTTTCATCATCCAACCCAACGTCTTTATTCCTGCGTCCAATACATCTCTTGTACCGTGCACATACGCCCCACTCCCTCCTTTCAAAAGTGAAATGCAACCTTAATATACACGAGTTTTGCGAACCTTTCTCGAGTAAGCCTTTCGCGAGTAAGTTACGAGCGGCCACTTCCCACACGTCTTTATCTTCCTAAGGCCTGATTTACACGGTAAAGCTTTTACGTTTGCTTCATGTTTTCTTAATTTGAACTGATTAGTCGGTATTACGCGGGTCCTGGGTTCGATTCCCGGAACGGGCTCTCGTTATTCGATCCCAGGGTGCTGGCAGTACTATATATTCACTGCAGTAGTTGGCAAATATACTGTGCAGTACACAATGCAATTAAAAACGCATAATCGTTACAGTGATAAACAACCAAATTTTTTTAAATAATAAACGCGCTGAAGGTTACGAAAAACTGTAGCTACATATAGGGAAAAAAACCAATTAGGTGAAAAAGAATAAAAATTAAGATTTTCGTAGAATTTGTTGAAAAAACTAAGTATTCAAAGTTCGGCATTTGGCGAACGCTCGTGCCACCAAAACAACATCAAAAGCCCGGCGACGTATTACATGCGGGGGCAGCTAGCTCGATTTCAAAACACGCGTGTTTGGGTGGAAAAAAAATTAAATGTACTAAAATCAGTGATTTAAATTACAGTGATAAAAAGTCCAAAAAAACCTCAAAATAATGCCATTGCGATGAAACATTTCTGAGGAAACATTAAAATTTAAGTTTTTTTTGCAATTTACCAGAAAAAGCGAAGTCCGGCTTTTTGCGTAATATCGTGCCGCCAAAACAGCACAAAACGTTCGGCGACTCATCTCACGGCGCGCGCGGAGTCACGCTTATAGGGACACGGGTGGGCTCATGCAGGTGCTTCCCGTAGCGACGCCAGTGCTTACAACCACCGCTAACGTACGTTTTTCCCCATGATAAATTTGGAAAAGAGCTTTGGGGGCGAGAATGAAAAATGGCCGATTTTAATCCGAGTTATTCGGCGGGAATTTTTAAGCGGTTTCCGTTTAGAGAGACCAGCGCCGGGGATCGGCGGTGCCCGTTGGAGTGTGTAGCAGGGGAGGAGGGGGGAGGGGGAGAAAGTGGCCATTAATTTCCTGATGCCAGACGTTGCAGTGAGATTTGTCTGCGTTCACTGCAAACCTTACTTTTTTTTTACCTGGGCTGACTTTTCGGCTTCACCTTTGGTGGACATTTTACTTCTGAGTTTTCCATTCGTAGAAATTGTCAGAACGTCTCCGAGGAAATCCAAATTTGGCAATTTTGATGTTTCTTTTTTGAATACGGTGCACGAAGTGCGTAGGCCCGACCAACCCGAAGGTCTCACCGATATTGATGTTTCTGTTGGTTAGCTGTTTCGCCAGAATCCTACAAAAGCAGAAAGTAACAAATATACAGTGCTTTTTATTATAAAGTTGTCCCTGTATTTTAAATATGTTTTAAAAAATGCAATCTTTTTTATTTTTTTTTGATAATCTTGCACCTATACTGGAGCGAAAGGAACATATTTACATTCCACCTTTCGCAAGTGCTTCTATCAATCAATTGTTATATCCTGATAATGTGCATCCAACTTTGAGCTACAAATCTTAAAAATCAATATTTTCTAATATTCTCAAGACTATCTCCATCTACCTCTGCCCCCTAACCGGATGCTTTATCAATAGTTCATAGGGTCCTCCGCCCCCACCTATGAGTGCGTCATCTTTACACTAAAGTTACCGTTTTACCAGTTTCCTACCGTTTTATCCACTTTCCTAAAAGTTGGACAAATTAATGGAAACACCTCTATGAGGTACATAATCAGATATGTTTCCTTTATTTTGATCAACCACAGTATCTACATGTACAGTATATACCAGCTTACAGCGTCGCCGCCGTATTCAAACAACAAACCCGCTGGTAATAATGTCGTTGCCGGCGGCATGTTTACGAGGTAGAATGCGCCATTATTAACCGGCAGGTGTTCCCAACCGCCGCTCGCAGGTATAGGGGAATATGCCACACTGGGGTGGTGGGGAAACTCGACGCCATTACTCTCTAACACAGTTTAACTGACGCTACGGGTCATCCACGCATCCCGGGCATAGACGGTAACGCCCACTGGTGGCGGCTGGCAACGATACGCGCGCGTGCGGCGGATTGGCGACCGACTCTTTCTAATTGGAGCGGGGCTGCGGTGTGGGAGGATGCTGCGGCTTTCCGATCGAAGTTTAATTTGGTGTGTTCCAGCTGTGTGGTCTCTGGCGCGTTGTAGAGGTGAGGGTGGATGGAGGAGGGGAGGGGAGGGTGGTGGTTCACAGGCGAGTTATTATTAGAGCAGATTGGAAACGCAAAAAAGTAGTTTGAAGGGGGGGAGGGGCATTTCTCCGTCTATCGGGGTAAAAACAGTTTTCTCTTGTTATGCAAAGGGTTAGGCTTTCGTTTCTCAAACTGTCCTCCGTGGGCTTGTTTGCTGGCTTAGGGCTTTGCTGGAATTTTCCAGAGGCTACGCGGATACTCCTGGAATTAAAATTAATAATTAAACGCTATTAATGTTTATTAAAAGGCCGCATGTTAAGCCTACGAAGGCCAAATTTCGCAATTTTATTCGAACACTAAACTACTGCATAACTTGTATAATTTTTTGGGGGGAAATTCCCCACACTCAGTGAATATCACTGCAGGAGATTATGTACTCTTCGTGTTGCAAATTAAAATAAGTAGGCCTTGACCAAGGTTGGGGACGGCAACAAGTAGCTTATAAATTGAATACGCGTGAGCATATCAATGTAAATAAATACAATACATTTACTGCAGGGCGGGAACCATAGACTGGATTTCCTTAGACCTGTATATTATTTGTGAGACTAACACGTGTACATTATTTGTGAGACTAACACGTGTACATTATTTGTGAGACTAACACGAAGGAATAAATAGTTACACAGTAGGACGACTATTCGTGTTGCTGTGGCAATATGTGAGAGGCACATTTTCACAAGTACCCCAGGATCGAATAAACGAGAGCCTCCGCCGGGAATCGAACTCGGGACCACCTGATCAGCAGTCTGTTGCTATATCCACTGAGCTAGACAAATTGTACCGGGAAAAATAAATAGGACTCCGCCATTAAAATTGGTACCCTCTAAAGGGCTCCACCATTAAAATTGGTTCTGAAGGTGGCTCCGCGAGTCAAAAAGTTTGGGAAACACTGGGTTAGTCAGTGGGACGTTGGAACCGACGTTTTCTGTTTCTGGTTTACGGGCCATTAAGAAGTTGGTCTCGCCCACCATGATTTGCATTTCTAGTTTTTTATTTTTTATTGCGGCTAAGCCAGTAAGTCTTCCATTTTTTGGTAAGGAATGAGTTTGTCAACAATTAATTTGAAGTTATGTTAGTGTATTTCCCGTCGGTCTAGCAACTATTTTTTTTTGTGAATTACCAATTGGTTTGAAAAATTAAAGAACGAGAAACCCAGGACAAGACTAGGGGTATAAGACGACTAGAGCTGGCGAGGCTCCAAGCACAAAGCATAAAATAGAATAGACCTTCACGAAATATTACACGATATCTGAACGAAATAAACCTTACCTTAGTCCTAGCTTGGTTATTTAACAATTTTTAGTAACTTACATTATCCGTATATGTTTTTTATGATTTGTGGTGTCCAGTGGGTTTACTGACCACATTTAGTATGTACGATTACATATTGTTAAGGTTCTGCCAAGTGAAATCTCAACATTTTGTTTGTTGTCTTTATTCAGCTTTGTTGAATTATTCAAATAACAGATCTCCTTGTTAAACAAATAGCGAATGTTTCAATTAAGGCAACATTGTTTATTTAATATTTGATTCTAACACAATATTTATGTGCATGTTTGTATATGTTTATGTATTAAACGATGATGGGGCTTATGCACGCCGAGGCGGATATATCACATAAAAAATAATAACTGATTTCGGTTGACTGATCGGTTGTAATACCGGTTATTTTGAAATAAACGTCACCAATTTTGAAAATAATTGTTGCCGTTTTTAGGTTCCTGATTAACGGATTAATAGTGTCTTACTATCGGATTTTAAAATCGCTGATTTTATTTACGTTTAATCAGTTTTTCTCAATTAAATTCATTCGTTTTTCATAAATTATAAATCAGTGAAATAAAATCCGATAGTAAGACATCGGTTACATTTAGTATTTCTTCTGTAACCGACTACTAGAGGACTTTATTTCACAGATTTATAATTTACAATGTGTATTTATACAATCGGGTGAATTGTACTTGTTGTATTAATTTAATATGAAGAGCTAATGCGCAAGTTATTTATCTGCGTACATGATTGATTCACAACTAATATGCGATTGGTCGTATCGGTCGTACAAATGCTTTCTAAATCATTGAAGAACAATTATTTTTTTTTCGCCACGCACCTAGCGGCGAACCATGCGCCATCTAGTGAATATATAGCTCAACATCACCATGAAGGATGAACGCGCAAAATCGCAGTTACGTACGCGCTTGATTGTGTAGACGCTTTTCCGAGAGTGCGGACAAAAGCAATCGACTTCTTTTGTTTCGCAACAAAAATCAATAGGTTTTTGTTAGTTAATCCAACACAGCGGTGAACGGTTAATTGTTTTGGCGGAACGTCGCTCTTGGCTCGATCTGCGCCGCAGCGGACTCTATATGCTCCTATTTCGGTCCCTGCCTGTTGTGCATTAGCAGGATTGGGGACATGTCGGGGATGGAAGCCCGGATCGTGTTTATTATTTTTTGACAGCCTACAATGCCTTTTGTCTAGGCGAAAATGCATTACTAATGTTACATCCGAAAGCGGCGGTAACCTAAAATATCCTTGTATCTGTTTACCATTTTAATAAGTAGACCCACCGGAGTCATTGTGTAATGTCAATCATATAGCCATTGTTATTTGAAAACGGAGTTAATTAATCATCATTCTCTTTTATAACTGACACATTTTTTTCTTTTTAGAATTGGTTTATAGATTTTAACAAATTAATTTTTATCTGTATTTTAACTAATTAATGTACTGTTGAAATTGTACTGCTTATCTAAATTTATTCAATATTCATAATGCTTCGCTAATTTTATTCAACAATTTCTAATATGTACTATATTTTTTCATATTTTTATAGATTTGCGAGGAAACACATTTTTTTCTAACGAATTTAAACAAAATACATTATGATAAACTATTTTAAGATGCGGACGTATCGTATATAACATTTTTTGCATAACATTTTTGAAATGCATGAGTCAACTAAGTTACTAAAACTTTCTGGTAATTTAGGAGTATTATTCCACAATTAATCAGAAGTTACTTAGATTAATACTAATAACGTTGTTAAATGCAAAAGCATATCAAACTCATTTTCACGGTAAATATATCAACTAACTTTTAAATGAAAATAAATATATTGTTTGGCAGCAAACATTTTTTAATCATGATTTTAGCGTTTGTGATTGTCAAAAAAGTATATTTAGTGATTTTTATGATAACAAATAGAGAAATTCTTATTTTGTATGCATAAACCAACATCCAAAGTTAGCGGTTCAGAACTCGCCCACATGGTAGCAAAGCGACCACTTCAAAGACGAAGTTCCTTTCGAGAGAAAAAAACTGCATTATTTCAAAGCATGCTCGCCGCCACCAGCATTGTTGCATATTTTTACGACGATATTCCGTATATATGTACACATATCTATTGTTAATGCGGAAAGTATCGCTTTTCGAAATCTCTCCTTGAATTAGATTCCGAGTTGGCGCATGGGTCGGAAAAGTAACTGTGCACCCCAGTCTCTTCCATCGAGTCGTTTGCCTGAACATCGAATGTCGTATTTCTAGTTGAAAACTAGGCTGCGCCAACCGGCTTTTCGGTGTGCTTTTTGGGTTGTTCAATAAGTTTCTAGAATGTTAAAAAAAATAACTGCTGTTTGGATTTCAATGAAATTCTTTACAAAAATACTAGCAGCCCTTATTAACCCCTTTAAAAAAATTTAAATCCTAGGGATTTTTTTCTTCCTCTTAAAATCACCGTAGTGCTAATCACTACAGGATTTATACGGAGCCCTCGTGTCGTTATGGCGATATGTGAGCCTGGTATAGCCAGGCTGCCGGGGATCCACCCCTAAGCTTTGGACTCCCTAATGGAAGCTCAAGACCTTTTTTTCTTTGGAATCATTCTCCAACAAACCCTTTTTGTGGTCTACGTCCTCTAATACATGTACATCGTGCAATTACCTTGGTATGGCTTAAACCTTGCATGAAACTGTCACATAGGGATTGTTTTCACCCGTGCCTTATAATAACTTCATCCTTTTTGACAGCCACTGGTTGTCATTGGCTGATCATCTTTCAGTTATTTACCCCGTTTCCAAACTTTCCAAGCTTATTAAGAAACATAACTTTTGGATATTATTTGGTCCTTAATCCTTTCAAGCTGACTTCGAATAAAAATTAGTTTCAAAATGCCTTAAAAATGCAATAAACATGCAACTGAACGCTGCTGACCCCGCGCGCGATGTAGTTGGCGCCTATGTTGGCGTTCGAATTTTTTGCACGTGAAATTTTCTAACCGAATTGGAAAAATAAGACGAGGGTTTGTAATGCCTGGAGAATAATACATTGGCCTAATTCCATTAAAATTCCTTTTTAACAAAATGATTCCAGAAACTTTTTGAACGTCCCTAATATATCCAAGCGATATGGAGGCCCAGAGCTTTTTTCTCCCCGCGCGCAAACCCAAATTGAAGAATAGATCCACATCTACCATTGTAAGAGGCGGGTGGTGTGGGGGTGGATGGATGGAGGGTGAGTGTGAATGGGGCTGCAAACGCGCAGATGGAGTTGGCACGACGCCAAAGGCATTAGGCACATGCTAAATATAGGAAGAAAAACTGAAATCGCGAATCCATCGCTCACGATGACAAGACGTTTCGTTAGGTGAAAAAGATTTGGTTTTGTGAAAGTTGCTGATAACTGAAACGAAAAGAGTGAGTGAGTCGAGATGGTGGTGGTGGTGGTCTGAAACTTTAAGGAAGATATATTTTGTTGGCCTTTCCGCCAAGCGTTGTGATGCGGCGAAAAGCGGTGGCGATATCCAATCAAGTTCATCAATTATGAAGTTCTGACATTCAACAATATGCGGCCTCCGTGGTTCAGTGGCTATGGTCATTGACTACTAAGCGGGTGGTCCCAGGTTCGATTCCCGGCGCAGGCTTTCGTTTATTCGATTATGTGGTACTGGAATGTGCCCCTCATATATCGCCGCAGCGACGCGAGGGGAACAATAACCTCCTGTATTGTTATTCACTACAGTGATCCGGAATAAAAAAAAAAAACTGTACGATCCGTCTAGCTCAGTGAGTATAGAAACAAACTACTGAGCAGGTGGTCCCGGGGTTAGATTTCCGGCGCAGGCGCTCGTTTATTCGATCCTGGGTACTGATAAAAATGTGCCTTGACATATTGCCTAAGCAACACGAAGGGTACAGAATTTCCTGGAGTGATATTCGCTCACTGAGGGGAATTCTTACTAAATAATAAATAAAAACAATCGTATGTTTTACAATTGTAAAAAAAAAACAATCGTATTATTATTACTAAACATAAAATCTTCGCCAAATGCAAATTTCATCGAGTCCGCGACTACATCAAACAACACACTCTGTTTATTAATTTAAACTCGTATTACATTAATTGAAATCATGCAATGACCAATTTATTATGTTTATAATATTTTTTATAGTATAGGGGAAAATATTCGAATGCCAAGCACGGTCAAAGGCTTTCTCGTAATTTGCGGGCCATGTGTGATTGCATATTCTTGTAATTTCGGGGGCAGCACGTCAAATTATATTTAGCAGTATTTTCGGAGCTAGTTGACCTCAAGGTAGATTTGAGTATAATTTTCGTATTTATTTAAGACTAGTTTGGAATATGCTACGCCAGCTATAAACAGTAAACAGTTTTGGTCGTTTCAAGGGTGCTGCGATGATCTCTTGAATTAAGATGAAAACAAATAGGATATTTTTGAGTATTTTTCAAAACCAATTTATCGATATACGGGATCCTTTGTTATGTAATCTAATATTTATTACGAAGAAGAATGTGAATCAACAACAGCTATTCATAGAAAAAATTTATGTCATTTTAAGCGTGCTGCGATCTCTCCTGAATCAAGAAATGTATCGGGAAATTTATAATTATCTTACAGTTAGTTAAAAACGATTTATCAGTATATGAAATTTTGACCCTAAGATTCACCAGTATCTGCATGACCTTTTTTTTCTTCATATTTATTACATGCGATAAGAAAAAAGCCAACTCAGGTCACTTTTTTTTAATTCAACAAAATTGTGTAATATAATTCAAACATGCGATGGATAACAGAGGTTAAGGAATAAGGATCAATTAATTTCATAACGTGATTTTACGACCTAAAATTCATTCTGATCACCCAGTACGTACCACACAGAAACAACCATAGCTGTAAACGTTACCATGCAACTTTTTTACGTTTTCAAATGTACAATATTGGATTGGTTGCATTCCCCGATACAAAAAAAAAATAGATTCTCACTTCACAG
This sequence comes from Melogona broelemanni, assembly GCA_033995665.1. NCBI lineage: Eukaryota > Metazoa > Arthropoda > Diplopoda > Chordeumatida > Chordeumatidae > Melogona > Melogona broelemanni. The sequence goes on along the minus strand of JAUJYS010004108.1, from coordinate 1,006 downwards.
TCTTACGCTGTAGGGCGGGTTGCGGGGGATTGAAAGTGTTGCTCAGCATTTTGTCAAAAAAAGAACTCCCTAACCCCGCCGAACGAAAAATACCCCTGCTATCCACATTGTCGCTGCAGCTTTCGTTGACACATGACGGATATTGAATTTGCTGTATATTGACGTGAGGGGGAGGTCCTCCGGTGCTAACGTACCGACACGCGCACACAGGTTTCGTAACCTGTACTTTGCATTTGTCGGCCCCCTGCTTTGTCGCCAATAGGGGGTAGGTAGTGCGAGCGCGCGTCAAAACCATGGCGTCGGCTTATGAGCGCTCTTAGTCCCGCCGGCGAACGATGGCCTATAGCGTGCAGCTTCAGCGGGGCTGTCCCTTGAGCCGACAATGGGGTGAATACTTGGCGGCGCGGCGCCGCCTCTGCTATTTCCAAAAACGAAACTCGATTCAGGTAGACGTGTTCCCGGACTTCCTTTTGTGGTCGAGAGAGGGCGTTTTTTTACGCATGTGAGATAAGCAGTAGATGCTCTTTAACCCGTTGTGTTGGGCGAGGGCCAGCGTTTACATGCAGATGGGTCGTGTGCTAATGCATCGGTTTGTTGATAGGGGCGTGATGAATAAATTTCTACCATCTACATGTAAAACATTTAATGTGAATCACTGGTAATCGTAATAGCTGTGCTTAAACTATTATTAGTGAATGGATAATGCCTTTCAAAACGAAAAATTTCAAATGAAGCACAATTTTTTTTGATGTGTAAAAATTCTAAGAAATAATATATGACTACTTCAATATCGCACCTAAAAGAAATGTTATCTTTTCATATATTCTTTCGGCTAACTTTTACTTTACGGACATGAGCGCCTGGAAAATACGGTCTCTCGCTCGTCGCTAGCGGAGCGATACTGAGCGGCGCGCGCGCGCGTAGCAAAAACCTAACCTTACCTAACCTAACCTAACCACGACATGGCGTCCGCTTCGCTACGCGCGCGTTCCGTTTTTACGCTTCG